>JAVTVJ010000376.1:1720000-1782500 GCA_034509425.1 Eopsaltria australis
TCCTTACACACACTTTAGCAAGGTACAAATGGTATTAATTAAAATCATTAAGTGTGTTGATTTTAAGGCTTTTGAGGTGCCTTTCATTAAATGTGAGATTTTTTTAGTTCCTGGAGACTCCCAAGTGAAAAGGGATGCCAGGCTGGCAATTCAGGGTGCTGGACAGCTGGAACTATGTTACAATTCAGGCAAATTCAGTTAGTTTTCATATTTAGGGTATTTGTGACATTGCAATGGTAAAATCACTGTAATTTGTCTTATGTGTATGTCTAGTGCTGGAATTAAGCAAAGGAACAGGAGCTCGTCCCCCTGCTCCCATCTCAGCTCTCTCAGCCCAGCAGTGACAATCATCGATTACAGAATCCCACGTGTGGAAAAGCCCAGCTTGGCTTTTCCAGGTCTGCTCCCCCTGCTGCTGCCCGTGCGGGCACTGGGGGGGCGGGAGGGACATGGGCCCCGAGCTCCATCTGGGAGCTGTGTGTGGGAGCTGTGTCCCAGTGCGGGAGTTGTGTCCCTGTGCGGGAACTGTGTCCCCATGTGTGGGAGCTCTGTCCGTGTGTGCGGGAGCTGTGTCCCCATGCGGGAGCTGTGTCCCCGTGTCCGGGAGCTGTGTCCGTGTGTCTGGGAGCTGTGTCCCTGTGTGCAGGAGCTGTGTCTGTGTGTCCGGGAGCTCTGTCCGTGTGTCCAGGAGCTCTGTCCATGTGTCCTGGAGCTGTGTCCGTGTGTCTGGGAGCTGTGTCTGTGTATCCGGGAGCTCTGTCCGTGTGTCTGGGAGCTGTGTCCCCATGCGGGAGCTGTGTCCCTGTGTGCAGGAGCTGTGTCCCTGTGTGCAGGAGCTGTGTCCGTGTGTCTGGGAGCTGTGTCCCTGTGTGCAGGAGCTGTGTCCCTGTGTGCAGGAGCTGTGTCCGTGTGTCTGGGAGCTGTGTCCCTGTGTGCAGGAGCTCTGTCCGTGTGTCCGGGAGCTGTGTCCATGTGTCCAGGAGCTGTGTCCATGTGTCCTGGAGCTGTGTCCCCGTGCGGGGCTGCGGTGGCACCCGGCCAGGGCTGGGTGCGAGCTCTTGTTACCACCAAGGGCTGCGCCTGCTCTCATTTCTTCTTGAAATGGCTTAATTGGTGTCAGCACCCCAGGGATAAAGGCCTCCAACACTGAAATCCACACGATTCACCCTGTCTCTGCTCAGTGTAGGGAAACTGGTAACAACTGGTGGTGAATGAGGAGTGAACGGTGCTGTAACAATACTCGATGATGTTTGGGATGACAGAAATTAATACGCACTTGCTTGAAGAAAGCAATGATTAATGGCAGTGAGCAAGGGAATGCTGTCCCTCCTTTAACTCCACTTTGATGGGGATTGAAAAGCAAAAGGCTGTTTTCATTCTCTCGCACAAGCAGAGGTCATCCAGAGTACATTACAGCAATTTTTTCTCTCTGTTTTTTATTTCATAAATATTATGATAGGCACAGATTAGATAGATTTTTTCACGGAGGCTTAAAAGGATATTTTGTCTGTTTGCCGTTCGTGCTCAATGAAGAAATCGGATTTCTTCTGTTTGCGTGTGAGATCGTTATATTCAGTGGAATAATTAGTACAATTAAGAATTTCAAAAGCCCACCATTGTGTTCGTTTTTCTGAGGTTTTACAGATGGAATTTCATGGTCTCCATTTCCAAAGTGCTTAGAGGCCAGAACAAGGCAAGGAGTGTAGCTGAGGAAAGAAAAAAAAAAAGGGTAAAAATCCAAGATTCCTCATTGAATTGTTGATGTTGATGATTTGCAAGATCCTCACACTTGTCAGTGGCGTTTTAAGCTATTTGATAAAGAATCTTTATTCTACAAGGAGCCTGAAATAACACAACACTGCTTTGGATAATGAATTCTTCATCTAAGCAGAACTTTAAAACAAAGTACAATGTTGGCATTTTTTTCTTTGAGTGAGAGGGCTGATACATCTTTGGGATCCGACAGGAAGACATAAATTAATAGAGTTCTGGAGATCAGTTTCTCATTAATAATCCATTTTGTCATGGTTCTTGGCATTGTCAGCCTCTGAGCTGGTTCATATTTTGCTAAAGGATAAAAGCATATGATGTCTTAAGGCACAACATAAGGAGAAGGAGTTTATCATCTTCTGGAAAACCCATCTCTGAAAAAATAGATTGTTTTCCAGGAAATAAATGTCAATTGTGAGTTTTATGCATTTTTAGTCTTCAAACAGGTTTTTTAATGTCTACTGTTGCAAAAATAGACTTTAGTTGGAAGAGGTTGTTGCCAACAGCCTTTGTCCTCTCCGCTGGTTTGGGGTTTGATTTTTCAGAAGTTGCAGTGGATTCCAGACCTTTAATTCTGCTGGTTTAGAGACTATGGCAGATTGTATCCAACTTAAAGTACATAATTAAAAAAAATATGGTTCTTCTTTTGAGTGGGTAAACACGAAACCTTTGTCATGTTTGCACTTTCCCAGCAGTATGGGACATCTCACAGACCACTGCACATTCCCCCAGGATTTTCAAATTGGAAAATGTTGCTTTTTCTTGACTATTGTGACATAAATGGAGTCACCCTTTGAAGTCTTAAATTTGATATTTTATGTATCTTAAGGTAGTGGCAGATTGGCAAACAGTGTAACCACCAAAAGTGTTCAGCTTGTGCTGTCATCCCAAGTAAGGAAGAACAGAGATCTGATTTAGATGCCTGCCCTTTATTTTATATACTGAAGAGTGACATAATGCAGATCTCCTCAGGAACGCGTGGTGTGCTTGGGAAGGATAAAGGGGAGGAAGAAAAGACGACATTAGCCCAGATCGCTTGGTTGTAAGATTTAACTGGGCTCAAACATTTATAATTTAATCAAAGATAAATGGTCTACTTAAAATGGCACAGAGGGAGGGAGTGGGAGGTTCTGGACAGAGGGCTGAAGGGATCCTGCTAGGGTTGTAGTGGGGATGGCCGGGAAGGGAGCAGCGTGTCTGGAATGCTGAGCAGAGCTGGCCCTTGGAGGAGCAGCTCTGGGCGTGATGGGGTGCAGCAGCACCTCGTCAGCCTTTGCTTGGCAGAGGTGGCGTGGCGGGGGCAGAGACATCCCTGGGGTGAGGCTGGAGGAGCCCCAGGCACGAGGCCTCCCTGGGGTGGGTCCCAGCGACCCGCGGGCCAGTGGCCAGAGATGCAGGCCGTGGTCCTGAGTCATTTGCATGCAAACAGATCTATTCCTTTGGGCTGTGTGTTGGCCTCCTCGAGCTGAATGCTGAATGCTCAGGGAACGCTGTGGGTGCCTCCTCCCCACAGCTCCTGGGTGAGCGCTGGCTGGAGGAGCGGCAGCAGCACTGCCACTCCCCAGGGATGGAGGTGCAGCATTCACCCCATCAGCAGGAATGGTGAACCCTTTCAGGCTTGCTTTGTTGCCTGAAAACAGGGAAGGTTTGAATTATGAAGATTCAGAACATGCTTCCTTCTACGGAGTTGCAAAGGACATTTGTCTCAGCACATTGTAGTGAAATTTTAAAGAGCAGGTTTTGACAGGAGACATTTTGCTGACACAGAATATTTTGTTCACTTCTGACTCTCAAATAAGTGCTACTTCTGTCATAATGATTGATTTATATTCGGTTTAGACCATACATTTTACATCCTCTTCTTTAGTGCTTATGGCTCCATGGCTTCAGAACAGCCCAGTTTAACACTGGTACAAGCCTGGCATCTCATTCACATTCCACAATAAAGTAGATTGTAATGAGTTGTAGGCATTTTGTGCTTTGGTATATTTTGAATAAAATGATGATTTTTATTATCTCCTGGAAAAAGAAAATTTTAAAATGAAGATTTCTGTAAAAAAAATTGTTTTTACAGAGTTGCAGTTTAAATTGTTCCTAATAATAGTGCCTCGAAGGCCTGGTGACCTGCAGAATGCTGCTCCCATGGCTTATTACAGGCACTGTAAAATGAAGTACTGAGCATCTTTGCCCTCCCTGGGGGTGTGCTGGGAGCTGCTCGCCCCAGCCTGGATCAGGCCCTCCAGCACCACTGGAAACCTCAGCCTGGGCAGCTGCTCTGCATTTACATTCACCCAGTTTCCTCCCTTTATGTGCTGGACAAGAGTCTCAGCACATTTCAGCCCATAAATACTTCAGGAAAGTACCCTGGAGCCTTTGTTGTGAGTTTTGTTTGGAACAAACTCCCCAGGTGGCCAGATCATTCCCCTGAGAGCAGAACCCTCACTGGAGCACGTGTGAGTGGTTTGAGGCAGAGGGAGCTGGTTTGTGTGTATTCCTTAGACCATGAAGAGTCTGCTCAGGGTCTGGAACCAGAGACCTCCAGCACCTGCAGTGGTGGGGTTTGGGTTTGGTGACACAGCTGGTGCCACAGCCTTGACCTCTCAGTGATCCTTTGGCAATGGCATCTGCTCGTTCATGTCTTTGTGGGTGTTCAGGCAGAGCAGGTACCCTGCTGGCATGTGCAGCATTCTGAGTACAGGGGAGACTCCAGTATTTTCAGAAAAAGAAATAAACTTGTCCCGGGTGGCTGCTCCAGCGAGACCGTCTGCATACCTGGGATTTCCATGTTAGCTGAGCTGGGGCAGTTCAGGACAGGCTGCACTGTGGGGCTGGAGTGACTGCAGGGTTCCTTCCTCCTGCCCAGGGCTTTGTCCATCAGCCCCTCGGAGCAGATGGGACTGTTGTGGCACGGCTGGAGCTGCGTGGCAATGCCAACGTGGACTCTGGATGCAGCAGCCTGCACCCGCCACCGCCACTGCCACCGTCACTTCTGGACAGGGCCTTGGCCTTACCCTGCAAAATTAATGCTCATGCATGTCTTATTATGGAATCACAGTACTGCTCCTTCCCATCTATAAACAATTTCCATAAGAATCCCTAGGAACACAGCGTGGGGAGAGCTGTGTCAGAGCAGGCGGGCACCCTGAGCCCTCCCTTGGCTGTGAGAGATGATGCTCAGTTCCCAGGCCTGGTGAGGAGCAGCCAGCACGGAAAGGGTCAAACCCAGCTGCCTTTGCCTTTGCTGCAAACATATATATATTGAGATATTTATTTCCCAGAGAACGAAGAAGCTAATATTCAACAAGGCTTCAGGAAAAAAGGGCTTCCAGGATGTTACAGATTTTGGAAATATTTGACAATGTTACCAGCATCAACTACTGACACAAAACCCTCTCTCCAGAAAATCTTTCACAGTTGTGCCAAGAAAAGCAGCTTCGATGGAACATTTTCATAAACTATCATCAGTTATGCAGCAGCAGCTTCACAAATCAGAAATGATATCTTCAGGCACTGCTGTCAAGTGTTATTCAAATAATACCAGCCTCACATTTGAATAACAGCAGACATTTTGAATTAATTAATCAGATGAGATAGTCTAGGCCTTTTCTCATTAGTCTCTGGGTCAGGCATGGAAAGATATATGCGTTGGTGATGATATACTTGTCTTTAATCGTGATTTATGAAGATTTAGGATTGTGTGTGATTTGTCAAAGGTTCTGGGAAAAGGCTGGTGCATATTTCATTACCTAATCTGAGATTGATTTCGTGATGCTGAGAGATAGAACCCTATTGTTGGGGGGGCTGGGAAGCGCAGGTAGACACTGCATCCCAGGGTTTTACTGGCTTATCTTTGTGACTGTCAAACAATGCTGTAAACTTTTACTGCCAGCAGTTAACAATCCCTGCTTTAATTATAGGCAAATTCTTCATTCCATCCAAATGGGAAGCTGCAGTAGTTATTTAGTTAAAAAGCATAACAGACCTTATAGCTATGACCCAATGTAAATCATGGACAAAGTTGGCAAATTTCATGGCTTGGTCATGGTGAAAATATAAAATTATAGCTATGACCCAATGTAAATCATGGACAAAGTTGGCAAATTTCATGGCTTGGTCATGGTGAAAATATAAAATTTCATGGTTTGTCACAGATTAATAGAAAAATCCTATTAAAACTGTGCAAATAACAGCACAACAAGTTAGGTGGAGCTCCCTACATGGCACCTTCCTGCTCACAGCATTTATTTTAGGTTAGAATTGCTGCGAACGACATGAGGCCCTTTGCAGGCTTTTCTCTGCTGCACTGTTTTCTATTCAGTTTAATTAGTAGTTGTTGTTTGGTTTGGACTGAATAATTATCATGTGATTGTTTTGAAGCATTATTTACATGAGAAAGCGTGTGTGACATTGCTGCTGCAGAGAAAGGGGCTTGGGAAATGAAATATTTGAATACAAATGGTGTATTTTTTTTAAATCCTTGAGATGACTATATCTAATAACTCATCAGTAATCAGGACTTTTGTATTGGAACAAGGTCTGAGCTGTGCTGGGTCCTCGACCGCTGCAGCCAAGCGCTGCCCACGTCTCTTAGATCAGCAGACCGTGGCCAAGCCTCGAGTTCCCTGCAGATTGCTAATCACCTGCTTCCTCATCTTTAATCAGAAAGTTCATGTCTTTTACTGTTCTTGCTAGGATTTTGCAGCCCATCCATCACGGCCGCGCGGCTCCGGCGGTGCTCCATGTCCGTGCAGCCATCAGCCCTCCTGCTCAGCCTCCTGCACTGACTGAAAGCCTGGGTGGGGCTTTAATATCCAGATTTTATACTGTTTCATTTTTTACTATTTTGGTTGCATTCAGAATTTTGATTGGTGAGTCAGGAATTTGGATCTAGGCCAAGATGCTCCAAGCACACTGAGCTCTTCCACTCGATCTTCTAGAGGGAGCAGTTTGTGCTGAAGTGGCCAATTTCAGAAGAAAATGGCAGTTGTTCTCCATTGGAATAATGATAAAAAAGAATCAAAGTCTCAGAATAAAGACTTTTAAGAATGACATCAAGACAGTCATCGCTGATAGCAGTAACAGCTTTGTATCATAAATAGCCCAGAATTGCACATATGAAGCTTATTTAAAAAATGAGTTTTGGTTTTTTTTCATGTGGGACTTTTCTTTCCAAATAAAAGGTTGAGAAACACATTTTTTTGGGGGGGAAGGGTGCAATGGTTCAATAATCACACAAGTATGAAATTTCAGCCTTTATGGGAGACGGAATGATGAGCTGGCAAAAAGGAAAAACACCACGAGAAATCAGTTCCTGATTCCCATTTAAGAAAAACACATCAATGAGTGTTGTTTATATCAAGTTTACAATTAACCGTTGTCAGGTCACCTCTATCAAGAGCTTCATCTGCACTCTGACCAGGTTCAGGAAGAGATTAAAGAACACCTAATCACAGACTCATTCAGGTTGGAAAAGCCCTCTGAGACCATCGAGCCCAACCATTCCCCGATCACGGCCAAGGTCACCACTAACCAATGTCCCCAGGGGCCACATACACACGGCTTTTAAATCCCTGCCGGGATGAGGACTCCACCACTGCCCTGGCAACCTGTGCCTGGACTTGACAACCCCCTCTGTCAAGGAATTTTTCCCAATGTCCAACCTAAACGTCCCCTGGCTCAACTAGAAGATGTTTCTTCTTGACCTGTCGCTTGGAAGAAGAGGCTGACCCCCACCTGGCTCCAACCTGCTTCAGGTACTTATGGAAAGCAAGAGGATTCCCTCTGAGCCTCAGCCTTTTCCTCATGCTTTGTCACTGTGATTCCCCCTACATCCAGGAAGAGATGGAGGTTCTCCTTAGCCCTCCTTTTGTTGCTAATGTATTTATAGAAACGCTTGATTGCCTCTCCCAGCAGTAGCCAGGTGAAGTTCTAGTTGGACTTTGGCCCTTCTAATTTTCTTGAAGAATAACCTCATGGCAGTAGCTCTCCAATGACAGTGTAGTGGTAATTTGTCTCTTTTCCACATCACAAATAGGCATGAAATACAGAAGGAAAGAAAAAAAATTTGGTTTGGATTATTGATTAGTGTTTTGCTAATAAGAAATTAAATTTATCGACCACTGCCATTCTCTAGCTCTGCTTCCCCGTGAGTTAGTTGGCAGCTGCAGGCGTGTTCAGCAGAGCTGTGGCTGGCCCAGGCTGGCAGCTGCTGCCTCGGGAGAAGGATGTTTAACCCTATTAGTCAGGTCATTTCGCTCTTTTTGTGGAGAGGTCAACAAAAAAGAATTCCTTTCTGAAGTCGACTTTCCCAGCTTTCCCTTTGAAAGTGAACAAATTGCACTGGCTTCTGACTATGGTCCAGTGCCCAGATGCTGTGTGTGAAGGTGGGAGCTGCTGCCAGTGCCAAGGTGCTGCAGTGATCAATATGGTGTGTAAACCTTACCACATTTTGGTTTATAGAGTTACAGAGACACAGCTGGGACGCCTGGCTCATCAGCTCCTGGGGGCTGCTTGCGGAGGGACTCAGTGTTCCCGGGGGGTGGGAAGGGACATCCCTGGAGCTGAGTGTCCCCAGCTAGGACCCCTCTCTTCTGCCCCAGCTGGCTGTAGCTCCAGCCCTGCCCCTGTGCCAGGAGAAACTCCTGCAGCCAGCACAGCCACTTCCCAGGAACAGTGAGCTGGGCGCGGCTCTGGGACGTCGCATCCAGGGCGTGGTGCATCCTGAGGCCGATTGAGGAATCCTTGAGTTTTCCAGCAGTGCCCGTCAGAGCAAAGCATCTGATGTGTAGGAATCACTGGATACTGAGCCTGTGGGTTGTGTGGCCTTTGGGAAGATGATAGCTGGGTCCCTGTGTGACTGCAGGCTCTGCTCACGGTGCTTTCCCACGCTGCAGAGTGCAGAGTGCAGTGCAGTTGCAGTACAAACATACACTTCTGTATATTAAGCATGTGCATTAATATATTATTATTACTTGGACTAATAACAAATAGTAGTCAGTCAGTGAGATAAAAAAGGACAGAGTTCAATAGTAATTCGCAGACAGCTTAGCAATTACCCAGACAGCTTGCAGTCAGAAAAGCTGCTCAAATCTAGGATTACGAACTACACCGATGGCAGCTCTGCTGGGTGGGGTTTCACAGGATGATGTTTGCACATAGCTGTGGGACTTGGTTTCAGCACTCCTCCTGAGGAACTTCTTTACAAGCCAGAGTCAACAACCATAAAAAGCCCTCTGAGAGCCAGGAGGCTGGTCTACAGAACCAGTCAAAATTATTGCAAAGTATTTTTTCTTCTGTATCAGAAAGATACGTGTGCTTGCAAGGATCTTGAAGATTTTCATCCTTAATGACATAAATCCCAAATTCATTTCTGCGACAATAATCAGCATCAAACCACATGTGTGGCAACACAGATTTTGTGGTTTTGTTTTTAAAAACAGTGTGTTTCCGTGCTTTACGAGTGAAGGTGGCTTCTCTCCTCATTACCCTGGCTGGTTTCATTGATTCCTGTAGTGTTTTCTGTACCCATCACCCTGCCTGGCAGGGGAGAGCTGCCCTGTGCCAGCAAAAGCCCAAGGGAGCATTTAAGTCCCATCTAAGCCTCAAGGCATAATCTCAAAACTTCTTTAGGAATGGGGTCAGCAGAGCTGGCATCACTGTTCAGCAGGCTCTGGGTGCAGGGGTCATGGGGATGCAGGAGACCTGGGGCTTGGGGGCTCATCCACTGCTCCTGCTCCACTTGGGGGCTTGGGGGCTCATCCACTGCTCCTGCTCCACTTGGGGGCTTGGGGGCTCATCCACTGCTCCTGCTCCGTGGCACCAGCCCAGGAGAGGAGAGACTTCAGATACAAACCTTGGGCTTGAAGCACTCGAATGTCAAAGGAGTGCTGTTGGATTTTTAGGGCAGTACATGATTTTTTTATGGAGCACATTAAATTCTGCTCCTCCAGCGGGCGTTAAAGCCACCTCATCACTCGGCACCGGAGGGGAGCACTGGCTCGGGAGCAGGAGAGGCAGCTGTTAAGAGATTTCCATCTCAGCAGTCTCTTATGCCAGTAGGATTGTGATTTGGGAATATAACAAGGCTTTGGGGACTCAAGTTAATAAATAACTGGTGTATTTCCTTTCCTTCTCCCTGTGCCTGGCCCCAGTGCCATCTCAACCTGAACAATTATCAGTCCCTGGACTGATGGATTTGACATAAACTCATACATTCTTTAAGTGCAAAGCCTTCACAACAAATTTTGCTTCTAAAAGACTGTTGAATAGAGAAAAGGTCACTTGGCTGGTTGAGTGTCTGCACTCAGACGCTGGCAGTAAGTGCTGTGTTTGCAGTGCTGGATTTGATCCCCTTGGTTGGAGGGAGCCAGGTGCAGGGTCTGTATTTTAGATCGTGTTTCTCCTGCCAGGGAGGACAAAAGGGTAGCTTGGAATTATCTCCATGGATTCACACTTCCTTGCAGTCCTTGCATTTAAGCCTCTCTTTAGCTTCAATTGCAGTTTCTCTGTCCTCATCCCATTCCATAGGTGTGCAAGATGGAGTTCAGCGATGATGCCATAGCAACTATATCACAATACAGGAACTGTAATGGTTTAAATCTTCAAACTTGCATAACAAAGTTAATGGGAGCCTATCAGAAAAGTACGTGCCACCATGTGTTTAGAAGTGGTTTTAAATTTAGCTTCAAATTTGCAAGCCAATAGACTGTTCTCAGGAATTCCAGAGCTGCCCCGCAGGGAGCCAGAACACAGTTGTCCATGTGCTCTGCTCCAGAAAACACACGGCTGGCAAGGGACAAAGCCTGCTGTGCCCCTGTGAGCCCACTCCCCTGAGCCTTGGTGTGCGCCTGGAAATGACATCCCAAAACGTTTGTGTTTGTTTGGATGAATCCAGGATGAATCTTCCTCCTCAGCCATGAAGTAGTGCAGACTCAGCAGAGGAAGAAGAAAGGGCACGAAGGGCTGCTCTGTGTCCCTGGGCTTGTCCTCCTCCAGAGGGTGTCTGATCCGCACTGGATGCTCCAGCTGGACAGACGGATCTGCTCTTTCCCAGCCTGTGTCTCCACACTGCCCGTGGTTCTTGCTGCCTGTGAGGCAGCTCTGGAGCTGGAGAGCAGCGAGAGGGGCCAGGCTGTGGTGGCTGACAGCGGGACTCGGGTGCGGTGACACACACCCGCTCCAGGTGTGCGGTGACACGCACCCGCTCTGGCTGTGCTGTGACACACACCCGCTCCAGGTGTGCTGTGACACACACCCCACTCCGGCTGTGCTGTGACACACACCCGCTCCAGGTGTGAGGTGACACACACCCGCTCCAGGTGTGCTGTGACACACACCCGCTCCGGCTGTGCTGTGACACACACCCGCTCCAGCTGTGCTGTGACACACACCCGCTCCGGCTGTGCTGTGACACACACCCGCTCCAGGTGTGAGGTGACACACACCCGCTCCAGGAGTGCTGTGACACACACCCGCTCCAGGTGTGAGGTGACACACACCCGCTCCAGGAGTGCTGTGACACACACCCGCTCCAGGTGTGCAGGTGACACGCCCGCTCCGGCTGTGCTGTGACACACACCCGCTCCAGGTGTGCTGTGACACACACCCGCTCCAGCTGTGCTGTGACACACACCCGCTCCGGCTGTGAGGTGACACACACCCGCTCCAGCTGTGCTGTGACACACACCCGCTCCAGGTGTGCGGTGACACACACCCGCTCTGGCTGTGCAGTGACACACACCCGCTCCGGCTGTGCGGGGACACACACCCGCTCCAGGTGTGCTGTGACACACACCCGCTCCAGGTGTGCTGTGACACACACCCGCTCCGGCTGTGCTGTGACACACACCCGCTCTGGCTGTGCTGTGACACACACCCGCTCCAGGTGTGCTGTGACACACACCCGCTCCAGCTGTGCTGTGACACACACCTGCTCCAGCTGTGAGGTGACACACACCCGCTCCAGGTGTGAGGTGACGCACACCCGCTCTGGCTGTGCTGTGACACACACCCGCTCCAGGTGTGCGGTGACACCCACCCGCTCCAGGTGTGAGGTGACGCACACCCGCTCCAGCTGTGCTGTGACACACACCCGCTCCAGGTGTGCGGTGACACCCACCCGCTCCAGGTGTGCTGTGACACACACCCCACTCCGGCTGTGCTGTGACACACACCCGCTCCGGCTGTGAGGTGACACGCACCCGCTCCAGGTGTGCGGTGACACCCACCCGCTCCAGGTGTGCGGTGACACCCACCCGCTCCAGGTGTGCTGTGACACACACCCCACTCCGGCTGTGCTGTGACACACACCCGCTCCAGGTGTGCGGTGACACACACCCGCTCCGGCTGTGCTGTGACACACACCCGCTCCAGGTGTGAGGTGACACACACCTGCTCCAGCTGTGAGGTGACACACACCCACTCCAGCTGTGCAGTGACACACACCCGCTCCAGGTGTGCAGTGACACACACCCGCTCCGGCTGTGAGGTGACACACACCTGCTCCAGCTGTGAGGTGACACACACCCGCTCCGGCTGTGCAGTGACACACACCCGCTCCAGGTGTGCGGTGACACACACCCGCTCCGGCTGTGCAGTGACACACACCCGCTCCAGCTGTGCTGTGACACACACCCGCTCCAGGTGTGAGGTGGCACACACCCCACCCTGGCTGTGCTGTGACACACACCCGCTCCAGCTGTGAGGTGACACACACCCGCTCCAGGTGTGCTGTGACACACACCCGCTCCAGGTGTGCTGTGACACACACCCGCTCCAGGTGTGAGGTGGCACACACCCGCTCCAGGTGTGCTGTGACACACACCCGCTCCAGGTGTGAGGTGGCACACACCCGCTCCAGCTGTGCGGTGACGGAGCCTCGTGTGCGGGGGGACAGCGGAGCCACTGCCGGCGCTGCAGCCCCTGCTCTGCCTGACGCCGCTCTGACATTTTGTTATCCTGAGAGACAGAAGCTGGAAGTGTTCTTGAAAGTGCAAGCTCCAGCACCAGGCGGGTGGCACGGGCGGGGGCACCTCTGCCCTCCGCACGGCTGCCGTGGCTGGGAGCGGCGGCCGGCAGCTGCTCCGGCTCCTCTGTGCAAGCACAGAGCCCCCGGGCACATCTCCCTGCCCTTCCCAGCCCCTGCCATATGCAGGAATGCGAGGAGAGGGGATGGCACAGCCGCTGTGGGCTGGAGACTCCAGCAGCTCCAGCCCCGGCCCCCGGCCAGGGTTTGGGCTGCTGGGTGTCCGGGCATGGAAGGAGCGGCCGCGGCGCTGCCCTGGGGCTCTCCCTGCACTGTGCTCGTGGGGGTGACAGCCGGAGGCAGGGCAGCCACGGGCATTCCCTGCTCCAGGCACAGTGCCCCTGTCCCCACAGCGCGGGGACAGCTGGTGTCTTCACTGGTGCTGCTCTGGCACCGTCACAGGTTAGCTCCCGCTTGCCAGCAGAAAAAGAGGATGTCTGGTTATTCTTGGAGCAGGCTACATGTAGGTTTTGTAGGATAATGCTAAACTACTTGCACTGTGTTAAAAAAATTAATACACTCGTATTGCTACTGGAATTGGAGCCTGATTAGGATTGTTCCAGTACTGTAGTTTTAGCTTTTAATTACTTACTACATTACACAGTATCTACCAGTGCTAATAGAGTACAGAACTGTCATAGCTTTTGTTTTAAAGTACAGGACTGTGTGGTGCTTAATTGTGGAACAGTGTTGTTCAATTACATCTGAAAGTGTTTAATAAAGTATGGCACAGGAACGCAAATCGGAGTGGCATGTGTTAATTGGTGTCCGCGTCATTGACTCCATTTGGTTGCGGCATGAGGACCGAGTGGCAGCTTGCCCACATGGAGTCTTCAGCCCCAACTCTTATCCCTATCACTGGCACGTGCCTGTGCTCTCCCACATTTGCACAGATTTTCACACCATGCACACACATGGTGCTGTTACAAAGCATTGGTGGCCATGTCCCCTGCCCTGCTCCAGGGCTGCTGCTCCCCGATCTTGGCTGGCAGAGTTCTGTGGCCATGGCACAAGGAGCTCTGGACACAGCCCAGAGAGCTGGTCTCTTTCTCCAAGAACAGTTCAGGACCCCCAGGCAAGGTCTCCTGCTGCCCACCATTGCTTTTACCCTTTTGCCCCCCACGCTGAGGGGCTGGGGCACTGGAGGCTGCCCCGTGGCTGAGCTGGCTCCCCCAGAGCAGGCTCTGCTGTCCAGAGCCAATCCCCAGATGCAAACAAAGTGGTACTTACAGTTATTTCCTGAGTGGTGGTATTTTTCATATCAATGTTTTACTTTTTACCTGATTTTACTGAAATATTCTCTGGAAGTGTTTCTTCTGGAATAAACATTTCAGCACATCAGGTTTGTTCCATAAGGGTTGATTGTCAAATTACAGCCTTCCTTCCTGCGAGCGCTGCGCTTTGGTATGGGATCAAATTGCATTAGGTATTTTTTTCTTCCAGTAGAAACACAGAATAATAGTGATATCTTTGTTGTATCATATTTCTGAATGAAAAATAATCACAAACAGATTTTCATGCGGCATTGCTGCAGAGCAGGAATGCTTTTCCTGCCAGCCGGCCTCTCGAGGTGGTGCTGGGCTGGCCCAGTGGGTTTGGCTGGCGTCCCCTGCACAATTCTGTGTCCCTTGACATGCTCAGCACAAACACTTTCTACATTTTCTTGCCTGTGGTCCTCAAAGCCACCTAGCATGCAGGTCATGTGCCCTTAATTTTCATTATGAATGGAGAGTAAAATGTGAAGGTTATTGCCTGGCAGTACAAATGCACTGGGTTTTTTTATTTAGAAGCTCTATTAGAAGTGTCAGGAGTCCCATAACAAAGCCAGGCAAATATCCGCAGAGACACCTTGTTGAGAAAGGCAACTTGGTTCTAAAAGGTTTGAATATGAATGTGGTTGTTTCTAATCAAGCAGTCCTTGAAAAGAATTCCCCACTAGTACTTACCTCTTTCTTTTTTTTAACCTTTTTCCTTGTAATCTGTCTGTTTCTCTCCTCAGGAAATGCTCCTCATGCCAGCCTGCAATGGGCGGGAGGGAGGGGAGAGTGGGGCCAGGGGAAACCCCACATCTAAATATCTCCACATCCAGAAGTGTAGCTCAGGATTCAGCATGGATATGGTCAGAAAACTGCTGTCTTTTCAAAGTGAGCAGCCTGGGAAAAGTGGGCCAGTTTGGGGGTTTTGGGACCACATCGGAGGCACCTGCTGGAGCAACACAGCTGTCTTGGGCAAAACCAAATCCTTTCATTTAGGGCAGGAAAATGGATATATTTTGGACTTCTTCTGTTCCTTGGACAAATGCATCCAGGCATGGGACATGCAGGCTGGTGCTGATGTCTGCAGGGGATGCTCCCTTACCCTAAGCAGGCACCCACCAGGGTTTCCCCAGCACCAGCACGGTGTCCCCATCCCCATGGGAACGCTGCTGCAAGTGGGAAACATGCTCATGTTTGAGCCAAACAGCAGGTGAAAAATTAACTCTTAGATACTTTCCCTTTCCCTAAGTCAGTGTATTTATTCCAGCTTAGCAGTGACCATTGTGGCTGTGGTCACCTGCACAGCTTGGGACCAGGTGAGGACAGGGACACCCCCGGGACCTGCCGTGTCCCATTGGCCACGTTGCGGCAGTTCCTGGTATTCGCCCACGCTCACGTTCCAGTGCCGTGCTTGGCTCCACGTAAATGACATGAGCAGTGCCACCATGGTGTGGGCAGGCCTGAGCCTCAGTGAGCAAGGGCAGGGGTCCCTCTGGAGAGGGGTGAAGTGTCCCAACAGAACTGTCCCCTGTCCCTCCTGCTGGACTCCCATGGGGCCCGGGGCCGGGGTCCTGTCCCCTGACCGTGCTCCCAGGGCACATCTTGGCTCTGGCACCTTCAGTGCACTTACAAAATCTCCCTTCTTTTTCTTTTTTTTATAAATTGTCAGTGTTTTTTCCCTCTACGAACCTGTAGCATCTGGCAGCAGGAAAGTACAGTAGGACTCGCTGGCACTGTGGTGTAGAGCCTCGAAGAATTCCGTATTGTGACAACACATCAAAATAAATTGCTGTCAACAGACCAAAACACCAAGTGCTGTGATTCTGTCTGACGTGTGAAGACTCAGACAGGCTGTCTTGACAAGTTGTGGTGGAGCACCTGCAATTGGCAGAAGACAGTGATATAAATCTGATTTGCCTGATATGCAGCACCTAGATATCGTTAATGTTGGTGACAATAACTCTGCATAACATTCCCCAGACATAGATCTGATTTTTTGTCTATTACTTGTGTTGTTTTTTGTCACTCTCTGATCCTGACTCTGCTTCTTTTCCCTGCTCAGGGTCTACCTAGGAATTGCTTGGAATAATAAACCGTGTTAAAAAAGGTAAAAACAAATTAAGGTTTAGTTCAGCCTCTTCTTGAGCAGGAAAAGGCAGAGCTTGGCCCAGCTGCTCAAGGCAAAAGATACACCATGGAATTTTATTTTACACTAATCATAAAAATAATCACGGTGGAAGTTGTATTAATTCCCTCACTCACAGCCCAAACATTTAAAATAGCAGGTTCAACGCCAGGAGCTGCAGTAAATCTTTTCTGAAATGTCTGGTTTTAAACTCCTGGAAGAGGAGCAGGATCGTTGAATAGGTGGTTAATTTTTACCTTTCATTATCAATAAATGGTAATTCTTTACAGTAGCAGGATATATCACAGCTGGTTTATGAACGTGTGAGACGTACCTTGGCTCTGGAGTTTAATTACTGGGAGTTAATGCTGTCGTCTTCGCATCAGCCCTTCCTCCCCAGCACCAGTGGGATGGGTTTCATCTGGCACGGGCAGGTACGAGAACACAACAGCCCGTGTGAACTGCAATTTCTCCTGGTCCTGTGCATGTACACTCCTGGGATTTGGGATGTTTTTGCGTGTGGCAGTCACCATTGATCCTGGTTTGCTGGTGGCTCCTGGCTTTGGGGCTGGAGCCATCCCTGAAGGCCCGGTCTGGGCTGAGGCTGTGTGTGCCCCGGAGCCACTCTGGGCTCGTGTCCCACCTGGGCTGGCATGGGGACGGTCCCAGGGCTCGAGGGGAGCCACCAGGGCTGCAGTCAGACATGAGCACTCGTGGCATTGGCAGGGCTGCAGTGCTCCAGGTCTCAGGGTTTGTTTTTGCCAAATGTTTAGGAACTCCTTTGGCAGCAAACTTGGGCGATGTCACCGTCCAGTCCGAGGGGCTGCAAGAGCAGAAAAGAGGTTTTTGAAATTACCATTCATTCTTGTCTGTATTGTTATTTTATCCCTTAAAGGCTGCTAATGAGAAATAGAGCCTCATTATGATTTTAAGGATGAGAGAGGAAGGCTTTTAATTAATGATATGTAAATGGTCTTGAATTGATTATGTTAGAATATCAAGAGAGATGGGTAGAAGCTGTGGTGTAATATATTTTAATTAAGAATTAATTAAAAATGATGGCAATTTCATAAAGCCTCACAGAAAATAGTGGAATTTACTTTCTGTCAGGAGTAAATTAGCCAGTGATTAAATAAAGGGCCTGCATTAATAGTGGAGTTATTTTTAAACTGTGCTATGAAGAATTGTGTAATTTTCCCTAAATAAGTAAAATAAAAATGTAATGTTTGCAAACAAGTTTTGGAAATGACAGAGGAATGCAAACTTAGTTTTCTGCCCTTGTCTTGCTCCGATCCTTTGGAGAGTGGCTTGCAGGGGTTGATGCAGGGTATAATCTGTGGCTTGGCAGGGCCCAGCCCTGGGGCTGTGGTGCCTCTGTGGGGATGGCAGGAGGGACCTGTCTCAGATACCCCCAGAGCTGCTGCTGCTCCTGCCCAGCACCCCGAGCCTCTGATGTCCCTGCTGCAGAGGGGACACCTCCAGTGCTCACACACCTCTCTGTGTCTGCTGCTGGAGTGCTCCGGGCTGCAGCGTGGCAGAGGCTTCGGCTGTTCTGGGCTGTGGGACCATGCAGTGCCTCTCCCAGCCACGTGCCCGGGCCTGGGGGTCCCATTCCTACTCTTGGTTGAGAGCAGACCCCCAGGTCACTGGGGCAGTGCAGGCATCCTCCAGCTGCCATGAAGGACCCCAGGTGCCACAGCTGTCCCTTTGGGATGAGCAGGGAGGTGTCCCCTGACCTTCCGTCTTCCAGCACCTCTGGGAAACCTCAGCTGGGCTTTCCCATCCTAAGCACCAGCCCTGGCTGAGGGGATCCACCCACCTCTGCCCGGGGAACCGTGGGGGACCCCTGCCCCTCACCCCGTCTGTGGGCAGCTGGTGGGGCAGCTGCTCTCATGGAGCCTGGCAGAGGAAAGGGCAGCAGCAGGGCAATTGCCAGGCGTGTGCCCCATCTCCAGGGCACATCTCCTGGGATGGGGAGCTGTGCACTGCTGCACACCTGGGCAACAGACCTGCTTGAAAAACCCTGCAGGGCTTTCCGTGGCTCTGGGAAGGCCCCGGGCTGGGGCAGTGCTCCCATGCTGGTGTGTTCCACGAGTTCCAGGGCCTGGCACATGCTCTGCTGTAAATGGGCTTTATGCACTTGTTTAGGCTGCTGCTCACTAAAGAGCATTGCCATGGCAACTGCTCCGTCACATGCTGTACACTCATGCTGTCGCCGAGATAAAGAGCACATTTTAAAGCAGCATATTCTTAATGTCGATGTCCTAAAATGCAATTTTTGATGATTATTATTATTTTTCTGGGAGAATATTTGTGATAAGCAACCATGTCTCCTCAGTGTCTCTTAACTCCTTTTACTACTACTCTGCTGGCGGAGGACCGTGTGCCTGTGGTAATTTCTTTTTCATTTGTAGATTTCCACACAGAGATCATGAAATATTTGTTAGCTCAAATCACAGCGTGGGGCCTGGTGTCAATGGATGCGGGTGGTTTTGTGGCAGGTTTTCAGCAGAGCGGGGCTCTGTGCCGCTCCCAGCGCGGCCGTGGCTGCTGCCCAACATATGAACCTGTGGCCATGGCTATCCCAGCCTGCAGGAGAGCAGGCCCTGTGTGGCTGGAATGGCCACACTGCCCAGAGTGACCGTGTCCACAGGAGAGCAGGTCCTGTGTGGCTGGCATGGCCACACTGCCCAGAGTGACCGTGTCCACAGGAGAGCAGGTCCTGTGTGGCTGGCATGGCCACACTGCCCAGAGTGACCGTGTCCCACAACATGTACCTGCAAAAATATCTGTGAAAAGTTCTTCCCAACTTGCTGCCCAGCCTGGAGGAGCAGAGAGCAGGGCCAGCAGGGCTGTGACGTGGTTGTTAAATTGAGTGAAACCCCCTCGGGCGCGTTCCCTGTGCTGTGCCTTGTCCTGTCCCCTCGCTGTCTGTTCCTTGGATCATTTCAGCCTCTCTGCCCAGCTGGCCCTGTGGCCAGGCCATCCCAACCAAAGGTTCTCTGCAGGAAAAAGGGCTCCCAATGCAGCCTCCAAAGGGGTGTCCTGCTTGCATTTACACCCAGTCTGTTTGAAGCCCCAGTCTTTGCTCCTTCAGAATTTTGCCGAGAACAAGAAGCACATGGAGGGCTCTTGGAAGAGGAGGCTCCACAGTCCACTTGCACAGGGCAGGGATGGAATGAGTGCGTTTCCAAGAAACTTTGCTGTTTCTCTAAGCAACTTCTATGTGTCTGTGACCAGAATGTGTGTGGGAGCTCAGTCCCTGCAGTCAGCTGGGGCACAGCTCTAGGTGTGCTGGCAGGTAGGACTGGCCACTCCTGCTGTCCGGTGGCACACGCCTTGCTGGGAATATTAATTCCATTCCCTACAGGTAGTAATTCAGCACTGCTGTGCACAAGGGCACCAGAAAAAAAGAGGGGAAGGGACATTTTTGGTGCAGAGGGCTTCAGTCTGCTGGCTCATCAGAGCTGGAGGAGTGATCCAGGGGCTGGAAACTACCTTAGAATTAACTTCCTTGGGTTTTAGATCAGGACTCATCTCTGCTGGAAAAAACATGCATATAATCCCTATTGTGTGTCTCATCATAATCCTCCTCCTCGTCTTCTGAAGGCAGTGAAAGGTACAGAACAGCAGCAGTGCTCCCAGAATAGTGGAAATTTTCTGTAGGATTTTGTGGTTTGTCACATGTGTGGGCTCCTGCCAGGCCCCCACACTCCCCCGCTCCGCCTGTGACGTCCTGACAGGGGGGCTTGGTCGCAAACCATCCCTTGTTCTCAGCTACAAAGACTGGAAGAAATAACATTCCTCACAATTATCCAGCCATCTTAATTACTTGCCCGATATTCTGTCTCGATATTAGCTGCCCAAATCATGTTGGGATTTTCCAGACGCAACTTCTGGCCAGTTTGTTAGCCAGGGGACTAAAAAGGAAGTATAAAATCAAAGTAAAAATTGCTGCAGTGCTCTAGGTAATATTCCAGCTGAGCCTGTAAGTGCTGGTCGCTCCTTGTGCCCAGGGCCAAAGGGACGAGGAGGGCTGGGGAGGCAATGCCATACTGGAAACATTGGCACACACTGTGCATGTGTGCTCCAGGAGGCCAGGTGTGGTGAAGTTGCAGCCCAGGTACTGAGCCTGCCCTGCCCCGGGTGCCCGTGGCTGCAGGGAGCAGGGCTGGGGACAGGCAGCACAGCCACAGCCCCAGCCCTTGCCCCCAGCAGCTGGCCCTGGGGAGCGGCGCTGCCTGTGCAGCCAGGCTCTTCACACCACGATGCTCCTGCACATTAACATGCCGGGCGTGAGATATCTGTATCATCTCACCCCCATCTTGCCTTACTGACTGCAGGAAAAGGCCATTTTTTATCAGTTTCTGCTTTAGTGAAGCAAAAGGTCCTTTGGTTCCCATCCACTGTCTCGAAATGCAGAGTGTGTCATTGAAGAAAGCTCACAGGTCAATCAAATGGCCCTGGAACTTTCCCAGCCAGGACATCTCCATCCTTCTGGCTGCAGGACCTGGAACAAAAGCCCAGCCTGGCTCCGGGTGGTTTACGTTGTACCACAAATGGCCAATAAAGGTTTGTCATAACAGGAGCTCTGTAAGCAGAAGGACACGGGCAAGAGTTTACGGCCCTCGTGCTGTCTGGTGCCATTCATTAGCAGGTTCCATGCTAGTAATGAAATTTTACAGGTTGATCATTTAAATGCAGGTTAGAATTAATTTTGATGATCCAACTGGAAAAGTATCAGATTCTGGTCAGTCTGCCTTTTCCCCCCCAGTCACACATTGAGAGACACGAGGCCCAACACCCCTGATAGCTTGCAGGCAATAGTTTGCTCATCATAAGGTTATTAATCACGGGGGCTCTGACCCCAGTGTGGGGGGCGATGGATGGAGGGGTTTGGGTGGAAAGGGAGCACGGCAGTGGTGCTACGGCATCATCCCTGCCAGTGCTTCCATTAATCGTGCCCTGAACCCTTGGTGCGAGAGAGGAGAGCCGCAGCACAGGTCTCCCTCTGCCTTTGTTCTGGGATGAGCACACGCCTGCTCTCGGCAGCGGTGATCAATGAGCGGCGCCGGGAATCACACCGGCGTGGAGGGAGCGAGCGCAGGGCGATCCCCCGAGAGCGGCGATTGCAGCGCCGTGCTTCCGAGCCAACGAGGAGGGAGACAGACAGGTTGTTTGAGAAAATTCCCCTTAGACCAAACACTGATGCTGAGCTGAGCTACAAACGCTTCTGCTGTACGGAGTGCAACTTTATCAGTGCTCTGGGTTAAGTGCTGCTCCTGGAATGCACCGTGCGCTCTGCCTGCCGGCTCCTGCGGCCGCATCCTCCCAGCCCGGCAGCATCAACTGTGCACCAAGTCTGACTGTCACTGCACTAATTAATTACTTAATTTTTCAATGCACATTTTAATCTTTATTTTTATTTTTATGTGAAATGTCCCCTTGTTAGCGCCCCAGAAGGGGTGAGTGTGTTGGCAGGGAGGTGCGGAGGGACAGGACCCCATGGAGCAGCCCTGTGTCCCAGGGCAAGCTGTGCTCTGCTGCCTGCAGGATGCGCACTCCATGGCACAGTGGACATGGGTCACAGCTGGAGATGTGGGGTTTTCAGTGATTCAGTGTGTCTTTAATGAATTTTACAATCGTGTGCAAGTGCTTCCTCTTTAGAATGACCTTGTTGGCAGTTTGCTGCAGTATCAGATGCAAATCCAGTACCAGTTTGTGTTTTCCATGGAAAATGCAGTATTGTAGAGCCATTTGAACATTTACTTCAGGAATTAGGGGATATCTAATTAAATGTTTGGCATCTGCAACGTGCAAGTTTTGGTGTAGTGATATAAAAAATGTGAAATGTTAATATAAGGTTAATTTTGACCAATTCAACAGCTTGCTTTTAAGTTTCCCATTGACAGCCAAACTGCAGGGTTTAGTGCTAAGCTCCACATTGCAGCTTATCTCTCCTTAATTAAAATTAAAATGTGAGCAACAACACAGAGATATTTTGCAGCATCCTGGAAGAGGAGAAGCAGAAGCTCGAGTGATGGTTGTTTAATAAGATTATAATTGGAGAGTTAAAGCCTTGTGATCTATGTGCAGACTGGTTTGGTGCTGGTGCGGCTCCGTGGCAGGCGAGCCCCAGGTGCCTGGCCAAGCATCCCTCGCCGACATCTGGAACCAGTTGCAATACATCACTGTCAAAACTGCTTTCTATACGTATCTGCATTTACACATTAGTTACTCACGCAGCACTCATCAAAAAAGCTGAACAATCTTGACACGGTGTCCCTGGTGGAACGGCAAAGGTGAACCGAAGTTGGGAGGCAGTGTCTCGCGTCACTGTCTGCTGAGCTTTTACAACAGGAAGCCTGATTAAAACTGAAAGGAAAAATTTATCGTCAGCTTCTGCTTTGTATCATTTTTACCTACAAAAAGAGTATTTTGTTTCATACCAAGCAGTTGATAATGGGGCCGGAGGTGCTCTTCACTTTCACCTCTGTCTTCACTGCAGTGGTGCTTTGCTGGGCCGGTCATCACGCAGGGCTTCAGACAGGCTTTGGGGGTCCGATTATCCACAGAATTTCCTCTTTCTTGCCCAGTTCTTGCTCTGAATTACAGAATCCATCTGTGGTTCATTGTTGCACAGGGATTGATGGAACATGGGTTGAGTAGGTCCAGGCAGGGTGTTGGTATTACTGAAGGGTGTTTGTTCCATTGCAGTGCTTGTGTCTGCCGGTGGGGTGGGGGCTGCAGAGCAGGAAAGAAAATAACAGAACTTCCTTTGGATTCGGGGATTTGGAGTTAATTAGGAGTTAAAAGTAAACATGTTGAGGAGCCAGAATGACCAAAGAATGGAGCTCCCCAGACGTGTCCTTAAGGATGGGAACTAAGGGCTTTGGTGAAACAGGAGGTTTCACTTGGTGCAAGGTTCAAGGGGAGGCAATACAGGGTGGGGTGTTTATTTTCTCCTTCGAAAGTGGCAAGTGTGCCCTTGCAGTGAGAGCTCTGGCTGTGTGTGCCAGGGCAGCCTGGCAGTGAGTGCTGCTGTTCCCTTTGCTGTGCCTCATCCCAGGAGCTTGGAGTGGCTCCTGCAGGAAGGTGAGCAGTATATGGAGCATGGAGTTACTTAGTTTAGTCCTTTTCTCTGAGAAGACAGGAAAAGGATCCTGGAATATGAGAAGCAGAACTCATTTTTCAGAGTTGCCTCAGCTATGGCATTGATGCCACGTGATGTTTCGTGACTTGCTGTTTTCATTAGACATGTCCAGAACTCTGGAGATGGCAATGAAGTGTCTCTCTAACTCGTGGTTCCTCCAGTAACCAGACAAACAAGAAATACTGCAAAGGTTCGGAGCTGGAGGTGCTTTATCTTTAGTGATTTCACCTGTTTGCATATTTGTAACATTTCTGAGTGGTGTTTTTGGCCACTCATAACCTCTGCATGGAAAAGCCCAAGAGAGTCTGTCCAGGATTCAGTCCAGGTTAAGCTGATAATGAGAAAAGCCAAAGTTCTGTGTGGAAAGGTGCACGTCATCACCCCAGTGCCCCGGATGCCAGCAAGCTGTGTGCGTGCAGGTGACGTTCAGTGGCCACCCACAGTCTCAGCATGTGCAGAGCCAGAGGTACAGATGATCCCAGCACTTAAAATGGAACCAGGACAGACCCAGCTCTGCTGATCATGACTTCTGTTGGGGCTGATAATCTTTCCTTGGGATGCTGACAAAAATGGCATTATCTGGGTTTTACAGATGGGCAGAATGTGATGAAATCAAAGTTCATTTTAAAGAAAACAAAAATAACTGAAGTACGTGGATTGACTTCATTCAGCTGCGTGTCTCAGCTCTGCACTCTGGTACCATTTGCTGAAAGCAAACAAAATCAGTGCCCAATGAGCCCAGACTGGAATTCCAAACAATAGCAACTCCAAATCAATCTGATTTCCTCCAGGCTTTACCTTCAGTGCAAGACCTGACTTCGCAGAATCAGGACAAAACGTGAGTGATGCATGAAATGAAAATTTCCTGCCCGGTGTGTAGAATAAAAACAGCCTAAGGCGTGAGGCTGCTGCAGCATGTGGCTCACACACGGCTCACACGTGGCTCACACGCAGCCAGAGGAATGAGCCAGGCCCAGGCATCTGCCTGCAGAAACCATCCTGTTGTGGAAAAGCTCCAGGTTATTTTTTATCTCCTTTGGGACCTTTGGAGTAGCTCAGCAATTAGACTGACTGTCATCTTATCTCCATGGAGGATGGTTGGGGAGGTGGCTTTGGGATGGCAGGACAGCCTTCACAGACCCTGCTCTGCCTTAGTGGCAGTGCTGGGGGGGCTGGCAGGGAAACAGACAGTGGCCTCAGTCCTGGTGTGGCACATGCTCCCAAGGGCAGTGTCACCTCCCCACACCATGGACATGCAAAGGCCTGTAGACACTGACCTTCTCCAGCCTTCTGGCAAGGAGAAGTGAAAATCTTTTCAGGAACTTGCTTTTAGTTGAGAATCCTGGATAAAATGTATTTCTTGGCTAAAAACTCATTATTGCCACAAACAGGGTTAAAAAAAATCAACCCAAAGCATATGGATCTCCTGCTCAGAGGGAGGCTGATGGGCTCCAGGGCTGTCCCTGCTGCTGATGAGCAGCAGATGCTGAAGGAACAGGTCACAGGTCAGGTGTGCAGGGAGGACCCTTGTGCCGCCCTGCCCGGGGCTGGTGATTGTGAGCAGGGTGTCCCGAGCAGGAGGTCACCTCACCAGGGTCACAGGGCACTGCCCTGATGGGCCCTTCTGCTGCCCCCAGCCCTGGTGTGTGCCCAGCCTCCCTTGGCCCCACCAGCTCCTGCCCTGCCTGTGCCACAGACGGAGAGCAAGGCAGGAGGTGATGCTGATGTGGCCACCTCTGGCTCTGCTGGCAGTGCCAAGCCAGCCCTGCTGAGGAGGATGCTCAGATGGCCCTGGTCCCACTGTCACACCTGGGGCACCCCATCCCCCTGGGGCTGGGAGAGTCCCCGTGGACACCTGTGCCCCTTGAGCAGGAACCTCCAGCCCCATGCAGCCTCAGCCCTAAGTTTTATTATGAATTAAGAGTAAAACTCCTTCTCTGCCACAGAAAAAAACTACCTCCATTTTTCAGAGAGCCTCTGTTTATATAGTTTATGGGAGAAGAGGGCTCTTAATATTTCAGTGTCATGACCATAAAATGAAAAGGTTACTGCTTGCTGCAAAGGCTTGCTTGGATCCAGCACCAATTAATTTTCAATCTGAAATATATGTCTCCTGGCCGTCTCACAACAGCCGGGAGCGGGAGGTTCCTCTTTAACACATTTGAGCCACAAACCCGGTTAAAGGATTAGCCAGCTTTTTCCATGCTGTTTTGTTCGCCCCCATTGGGGATTCCCATTATCCTTGATAGACTGTTAGCCCTGACAGTGGGATATGACAGTGTGAGTTTTCCTCCTCCTCGGCACGGTGGCCACAAAAGGCTGCTCGGACCTCGGCTTTCATTTCCATTACGGGTACAGCGGCAGCATATGCTAAAGGCAGCATTGCTGTGCTGAGCTGCTCCTGCAGAATCATCTGCAATGGTTTAATTCCTGCGTGCACGGCAGCCCCGGAGCTGGGCAGAGCTGCCAGCCTGCCCTCCCCTGCTCCGGGGAGCGTCCGGGGGCACAGCGAGGATTGGAGCTGTACCAGAGCATTGCAAACACACGCTGACTTTGTGGAGGGTGGATGAGCTTCTCTTTATCTTTATTTATTAATAAAAGACGGAATGCCTTGGGAAACAAAAGGTTTTAATGGCTGGTGCTTGGTATCCTTGACAACAATCCCCAAAGAATATTACATTAGGGCACCAGAGAACTTTTAAAAATAAGTAATGGAATTCCGTCTCTGTTATGCTTTTAGTAGTCATTTCGGCCATGGTGCAGCGAGGTCATAAGCTGAGCTCAGTGAAGGGAGCCAGAACACGAAATGATGCTGAGAGAACGTCTGGGAGATGAGAGGTACAGAATTACAAGCGAAAGTGCAGGCCTGCTGAGGCAATTACAGCTTAATGGGGTCATTTGGAAGGCAATTGCCAGGGGTTAATGTAGTATGGAGAGATGAGGTGAGATTGAAGTGAAATTTGGGGCTGGAAATGTGTTAAGATGAAAGATCAGAGTGCAGCAGATTCTGCCGTGCAGAAGGTTTATATCATGCAAAAAATTTGAGAAAAATGTAAAAGTAGTAGCCAGATGTTTCAAAATAAATAAATAAAACCTTAAGTAAATGCTTTAGAAAAGTGAAATAGCTGCATCAAAACACCCTGTGCTTGGAGGGGTGACAGTGAGCACGGCAGGGTTTGATACCACAGAAAAGGGCTGGTTTGGAGCAAAAGTTGTGTTGTGTTTGCACATATGCCCAGACAATGTGGTTCCTTATTGACACGACAGAGTGCCTGATGAAACGCTGACTGCTCGCTCAGCTGTTGTGCCTTGTTTTGAAAAATCCATTGTTTTCAAACAAAACGGGAGCAACAGTCCTCTATACACATATTTTGATATATTTGCAATGGATTCATCACATTATCTTTTCAGGCATTAAAATAATACTCATAAGATGTCAAAATATTGCAGGAATGTAAGCTAGCATTCTTTGAGAGCGGGTATTTGGGTTCTGAGAAGTATGCTTAAATATTACAGGTGTTTAAATTAAAAATGTCAAGCCATGAAGGCATAATGGAAGTAATCATTTTTACACAGTTTTAAGCCCCGGTGTTGGAGAAAGCTCTGCATTCCAGACTATTGTGAGGGAGCGAGTTCATAAGCATTCAGAGGACAAAAGAGATCATTATGCTTTGTTACCTCAGCCAGTTCATTACCTTAATTGCTGAGCGTAATCCAGTCTTGGAAGAAAACTCTGGGGCTTTAAGGAGATCAGCACTGGCACCCTGTGACACAGAAAATGGGAGCCCTTTCCTGCTCCGCGGCCACTCCAGGCACGCTAAACCTTGATCAAAGGCTGAACTTCTCCGAGGCCCGGCCATGTGAAAATCCCCCGGAGCGGTGCCGGGCGCTGAACCGTGATGGAGCCGCGGGCAGGGCCGCGCTCCTGAGCCAGCGCCACCGGCCCGCATCGCTGCCCGGACTGCGGCACCGCGGCCCGGAACGGCACGGCCTGGAACGGCACAGCATGGCCTGGAACAGCACAGCATGGCCTGGAACAGCACGGCCTGGAATGGCATGGCATAACCTGGAACGGCACAGCATGGTCTGGAATGGCACAGCATGGCCTGGAATGGAACGGCACAGAACGGCATGGCATGGCATGGCCTGGAACAGCATGGCCTGGAATGGCATGGCCTGGAACAGCACAGCATGGCCTGGAACAGCATGGCCTGGAATGGCATGGCATGACCTGGAACGGCATGGCATGGCCCAGAACGGCACAATATGGCCTGGAATGGCACAGCACGGCCTGGAATGGCACGGCTTGGCATGGCATGGCCTAGCACTGCCTAGCACAGCACGGCATGGCACAGCCTAGCACTGCCAACAGGGCCCGACCCGGCACAGCCTGGCACTGCACTGCCTAGCACAGCCCGGCACGGCATGGCACAGCCTGACACAGCCTAGCACGGCACGGCATGGCACAGCCTGGCATGGCCCGACCGGGCACAGCATGGCCTGGCATGGCCCGGCATGGCATGGCCTAGCACGGCACAGCACGGCTGGCAGGGTGCGAGCGGAGCCCTCCTTGGCGGGGGCACTGTGGCTGTGTCCCCTCCCTGGGCAGGGCTGGCTCTGGCCGTGTCCCCTCCCTGGACAGGGCTGGCTCTGGCCGTGTCCCCTCCCTGGACAGGGATAGCACCATGGCTCTGTCCCCTCCCTGGGCAGGGCTGGCTCTGGCCGTGTCCCCTCTCTGGGCAGGGCCGGTTCTGGCCGTGTCCCCTCCCTGGGCAGGGCTGGCTCTGGCCGTGTCCCCTCCCTGGGCAGGGCTGGCTCTGGCCGTGTCCCCTCCTGGGCAGGGCCTGGCAGTGGCCGTGTCCCCTCCCTGGGCAGGGCTGGCTCTGGCCGTGTCCCCTCCCTGGCAGGGCTGCGTGGCCGTGTCCCCTCCCTGGGCAGGGCTGGCTCTGGTGTCCCCTCTCTGGGCAGGGCCGGTTGTGGCCGTGTCCCCTCCCTGGGCAGGGCTGGCTCTGGCCGTGTCCCCTCCCTGGGCAGGGCTGGCTCTGGCCGTGTCCCCTCTCTGGGCAGGGCTGGCTCTGGCCGTGTCCCCTCCCTGGGCAGGGCTGGCTCTGGCCGTGTCCCCTCCCTGGGCAGGGCTGGCTCTGGCCGTGTCCCCTCCCTGGGCAGGGCTGGCTCTGGCCGTGTCCCCTCCCTGGGCAGGGCTGGCTCTGGCCGTGTCCCCTCCCTGGCTCTGGCAGGGCTGGCAGTGGCAGTCCCGAGCCCTGCCGGGCCCCAGGCGAGGGGAGGCCCCTGGGGCGGGTCGGAGCTCGCGGTGATGCCGAGGCGATGCTGGGGAGGATCAGATTCATTGTAAATACATCAGAGCCGGGTTTTTGCCCGTGTTTCTCGGCTCGCGTGTGTTTGTGCGTGTGCTTTGTATCTGGTTGTCCAAGCTGATGAGATGGGCATTCCCCCCCTGTACAGTTGCATATATTAAGGCTTTTAAGAAATATAGTAAAACAAAAAATATGACCTTTAAAAGCATGGTTGAGTTGCATTCATTTTATAACCATCAAAGCAACTCTTTACTGTTGTAAGGTAGAAAAATCAATGATGCAATCTTTTTCCTTTTGCCTCGTGCAATCCGTAATTGAAATGGAAAATCAAATGAACGGCTAACAGATAATTGTTTTATCAATATTCCCTGCCTGCCCTACAAGGGTCAGCCTAGAATGATCATGAGCCACGGATATGATGAGGACAAAATGTGAAATTGAACAGCAAGGAGGCAATAAATCAACCTTGACAAGAAAGAGTGACCAGCATGTAGCTCTTGTAGGCAGCTTTTGGGACACTTTTTGTCTCAGGTGTCTGCACTGATTTAAAAATGTGAGAATATAATATTTGAAGCTCTACCAGTGGGTAAACAACTGCAGACTATTTCTAGGTTAAGGCATCATCAAAGCAAACACGTTGCAGCTGAAAAAATGAGTATATTGGGGCACAGTGGGAAAAATCCCACAGTAAAACAACAGGGGAATAGCAGAATATTCTGAGGCTGTGGCAAGAAATTCTCCGTCTTTCTATCTGGTCTACAAAACTAAAAAAGATAGTAAATATATTAAAATGCATTTTCCAGGCTGCTCTTTTGCTGCTCCATTGGGCATGAAAAATGCTTTCCATTGTATTCCTGGTATTTTGGGAGCTCCTCGGTCCCGGTTTGGAGCAGCCTGTCTCCTGCCTGGAGGCCCATCTGATAAGGGCCATTTTGGCATCGGGGTCCCAGCTCGTGGGCACTGGAGGTGTCAGGGGGATGGGGACAGGTAACACTCCTCCTCAGAGCCCCCTTTGCTCATCATTTGACCCTTCAGTTCTTCCACTCAAGACTGGGCAGATTCTTGCTATAATTTTGAAAAATATTTAAAAGCATGAAGTCTGTGTGCATTTCCTCGTGGTGACACTGAAAGGCAGCTCTGATCAAACCCCACCAAGGGCTTGAGCCCCAGCCAGGCCACCTCGGCAGCCTGGGGCAGGTCCTCACCTGGTGCCAGTTGTGAAGCCACAATCACTCACCCAGCTGCCAGCCCTCCAGGTTTTCATAGGTTTTGCTGTTAACCCAGGCAGATGTTTCTCCCCTGGACTACTGCCGACGTTGGTGTTGTGGCAGTGGGAAATGGTGTGAGAACAGACTCACGAAAGGTGGAAGGGCTCAGGTTAAAAGCCTGGAAAGGCTGTGCCAGAATCCACTGGGGGTGTTGGACCCTTGGGCTCGGCTGTCCTGCAGGAGCCCCTGCGGCAGGGGAGCCTTGGGCCATCCACAGCCATCCCATGGGGCTGGCAGCCAGGTGAGGTTTGGGGAGGGCTCCCGGGTGAAGGAGCGAGTTGAGATCGCATGTGACACGTGCAGAGTTACGAGACAAACGCCTTTCTGCTCCACAGATAAAGCCTGCCTGTGTTTGCTGTGAGCAGCTCTGCTGCTGTACCCTGCCACCCACCCTGCAGGACCCCTCTCCTGGGGAGAGGGGAGTCAAGGGCTGCCTTCCCCTCCTGCAGACAGTTTTCTGGTGCTGGGATGGCTCATGGACCAGGAGGAGATGCCTTTGTTCAGAGAGGGCTGACTTGGGCTGAAGAGGGGTGACATTATCAGGAGCCTCCCAGCTCTCTTCCCACCGGCTCCTGTTCTTGTTTCAGCTGCAGGAGAGATGCTGGGGTGCTTCAGAGCAGCAGCTGGTCTGGCCACTGTGCTCCTGCTCCCTTCTCTGGGCACCACGCATGGCAATCCACCTACCTGTCCCATCCCATCCCATCCCATCCCATCCCATCCCATCCCATCCCATCCCATCCCATCCCATCCCATCCCATCCCATCCCATCCCATCCCATCCCATCCCATCCCACCCTGTCCCTCCATCAGCAGAGGTTTAGCAGAGGCTGGTTTGGGTGCAGTCTGCATCTGAAGGATGCCAGGCTGGGAAACAATCCTGAAAGCTTTATTTTTAACCTTGGCTCTCGTGTCCTGTGGTGTCCCTGGGGAGGAGGGGGTCTGGCGCGCTCGTGGTCTTGGAAACAGCAATATCAGGAACCCAGCAAAACAGGCTGGCAGCATGGAGAATATTTTTTATTTTAAGCACAGTATTTTAAACACACCATGTCCTCCTTCCCCGGGGGGCAAGGCTGAGAGACTTTAAAACTATTTTTTACAATTGGTTTTTCAAATTCATTTCTCATCAGGCCTTTTCCCACATAGGTCAGGTGTGGTGCTGGCAGGGCTGGAGCAGGGTTTGAGCAGCCGGAGGGATGGATCCGGGGGAGCCTCGCAGGGATCTCCTGCCCACAGAGGGAGATGTCTCCAGAAAACTGCTGGACCATGGGGCACAGCCCCTTGCCCTGCATGGGGGTTGTGCCGTGGCACCATGGGGCTGGGCAGCCCGAGGGGCACAGCCAGGATGAAAACAGCCCTGCCTGTCCCCTCCGGCCACCTTGGGGGACACGGGAGTCCCCTCCCGCTTGCATCTCTGATGTAATGAAGTGTCAACTGCTGCCATCACCGTCCTCCACGTCCTTGAAACCCACACGGTTTAACCAAGAGTCTCTCCAATTTATCAGCAGTTAAAAATAGAGGGAAGGCTGCAAAGGACAGTCCCCGCTCCCCAGGAGCTGGGGCTGCGTGTGGGAGTGTGACCTCTGCGGTGGGCTAGGACAGGGGACACGTCCCTCGCCCTGCTTGGTAAGAGCATTTCTGTCCTCTCTGGACACGGCTCCTGAGGGCTGGAGATTAGAGCAGCTGGGTAAGGGGCTGTGTGGACACACACAAAAGATCAGCTGAGATCATTGCAGGCAGTGCGTGCCTCCACAGCAGTGTCTGCCAAGCCCACGGTGTGTGCAGGCCTTCTAATGAGCACGGCATCAATCCAGGTGTGCAGGGAGCGCGGGCAGGATCCGCGCCGCTGGAACACGCAGCCTGCAACTGCCCTAAATACATATTTACACCATTGAGCTACTGGCTCTGAAGAAGCCGTTCAAGCTGCCAGGCTGCTAATCCACATTTAATGTCGCTGGTCTGTCAGGTTAAAACGTTGTGTAAAATGATCCCCACTACAGTATCTGCTGCCTGGGGGCTGGGCACACTCTGGGGCAATGTGTGTGAGCCTTGTCACATCTCTGCCCTGGCTGGAAATGCAGCAAAGCCCAGCCTGGCCATGAGCATCTTCGCTCCCCAAAAGGCACACCTGGGGTCTGGGTGTGGGTCAGCGTGACGGGGTTTGGCTTGGAGAGGAATGGGGCTGGGGCTGAACGTGGAGGTCCTGTCTCAGCATTCTGCTGCCTCTCCTTCCCACGGCTCTGTGGTGATGGTCTCATCACAGCAGCACTGCTGGGACTGGGTTGTTGGGTTGAAGCTGTGGTTGTGTGTTAGAGTCCCCTGGGTTTGGGCTGGGCAGGGACCTGCCTTGTAGTTTGGGTTTGGAGGGAACAGGATGGTGGCACATTTGTTTTTACTGACAGTGATACAATAATTTAGTTTCCTTCATGAATTAGATTCAGGGAATTTGAAACTTAACTCTGGTAGCGCTTCTTTCCCAATTTATTGCATATGCTTAAATAAACATGTTGAATTAACTTTATAAGGCTTGTAAAAACTAAAGATAAAACCGGTCTAGAAAATCAACATTCTAAATCATGCTAAGTCTCTTCCCATTCTGCTCATCCTCTAGCAGGGCATTGACAAAAATATGAAATTGATTTGGTTGAAGGGTGTTAAAGAGCCGACAGCCAAATGTCACAAACAATGAATGGCTGCAGTGTTGAGAAAATCAATAGGGAGGTTAAAGCTGGGCTTGTGAAAGACTTGGCAGACTGCTCTGTTCCAGGAAGATATCTGTCTTCTGGCCTTGGTTGCATGATCAAAAGGAAAACTTGATAGGTTTAATGAAGGGAGATACTGTAAAACTGACAACAGAAATATAGACACTGTGGTAAACTGCAGTGCACATCAGCGAGTGGGGCTATTAGATACATTTTTCAGTCTGAAAAAATATTTATAGGTAAAGATGTCAAAAAAATATTAGTGCATTCCTCCGTTTTTCCCCTCTTGTTCCCATTCACACCCGTGTTTGCTTGGTGCAAACAAAGCTTTGGCTCTGGGTTTAATTGTACAACATGATGGCAAACGTATAGGGCAAAATAATTAGCATGATAATTAGCAAATCGTAATGTTTTCAAATAATTGCGTGATGAGATTGCCGAGCCAAAGTGAGATTGGAATCTCTTCTTTACTTGGAGATGGTATTTCAGCAAATCATAAGAGAAAGGGAAAATGAGCCCCTGCTCTATCAATTAAAGGTGAAACCATGTGATACCAACTCTCCATCGTCCACCCAACGTCTTTCACACATTCTCACTCTGCTCTTGATAAATACACAGCTGGCCTTAAAATCAGTTTTGTGAATATTAGATCTGCAAATATAAATGAGGATGCCAGCCATTAGAAAAGGTTAATAATGTTAAATTCATTTTGGTTCTGAAATCAGCTTGTAAACAAAATTTGCCCTGCTTTACACCTGACCTATTAGCAGTACTCTTATGTAACATATCACATCATTAGAGAAAAAAATTGCGTCAGGGCTAAGTTATTCCTTCCCACGTGTTTGTTTTCCAAACACTGCATCACTCTCAAGCCTAAACTGTGTAGCAGTATTTGAAATAACAGGGCCCCTTTGCAGCCTGCATTTCCCAGCCCTGTGTTGGGTGTGAATGTTCCCTTCCCCGGCCTGGTTGGGCTCAGTGTCGCCTCTCAGTTCTGGGTATCCTGTCTCTCCTGTCTATCGAAGCTCCCTCTGTTTTTTCTTCTCTTTTTTTTTTTTTCCTAGAAAAATGAACTCATTAGTTTAAAACTCCCAAATGCCACATTCGGCTCAAACAGCGAAGATGATAACCTGTAAAAAAAGAGGAGAAAAGAGAGAAGGAGGCTGGCAGGTTTTCTGCAAGTGGACGCTGTAATAAAAATGCCCCCTACTTTGTCGGGATGGGGTTTGGAGGGCTGCTGCCATATGTTACTTTCCTTTTTAGCTGGGATTATGCCATCATTATTGCTGATAAAAGCTGTTTACTGCCTTGGCAGAGGAGTGATGCTTGGCGCAGTTTGGGAGCCGCCATTCAGTTTACAGAGAAGTGCATTTAGTGCCAGATGCTGGGATCCAGGGGCTTTGTTATCTTTTCCCATTATTGGGATCATCCATTGTGTGGTTTTTTTCTCCTTTTAACTTAGCTCTGGCTTTGTTGTTTGTGTTTTGGACTCACTTGCTCTCAGGCAGGTGACACGGCAGGTTTTAGCTCAGCAGGCAGCGCTGGGCGCAGCCAGTGGCTCACAGGGACCATGTCTTCTCCTGGCACTGCTGCAGGAGGTGATGGGTTTTGGTGCCCCAGCACCCAGTGGTGGGTACCCTGTCCTGGAAAAGGTGATGATGGCTGTGGGGGAGCCCAGGTGAGGAGCATCCCTGCATGAGAGTCAGTGTGAGTGTTCCTAGAAATCTCAGCACCCAGGGTCTGGCACAGCCATGGGGCTGCAGTGAAGGAAGAAGTGCAGAAAATATCTGACCAAACGAGAACATCATATTTCAGTGTGAAGGTGGCATTAATTCATATGTAAATTCTCTGAGAGAGCACTAACAGAGCTGTTGGCCAGGCAGCAGTGCTGTTGGTGCCAGACTTTCCCTTAAAAACAGTTGTTGTGTCCATAGGGAAGGGACCATATGTGGTCTGGATTGTACTAAAAGCTGAGGGAGAAGAGGAGGCGGCTGGCAGTGCCAGGGTGGTGACCATGCCACCGGGTACCTGCCCTGTGGGGGAGACTGGGGCACCTCAGGGTGCTGCCCCCGTGGCCACACGAGCTGCCCTGGCACCAGCCCGGTGCTGTGGGATGCTGCACACACCAGATCCGTGTCCCCAGGACCCACACCTGGGTGCCCCTGAGGCCAGGCCCCCGTGGCAGCACCAGCACCCTGGGTGAAGTACTGCCAGCCGGGGCCCTTGCCTGTGCTTTTGTGGTGAGGAGGAGCAGTCGTGGTCAGCGTGGCGTGGTGGGGCTGTAACCCAGAGCTGGCACATGGTCTGGCCCCAGTGAGCACCTCCACACCGCTGGCCTGGGTGGCCTCTTCCCAGCCACGACCCCAAGCTTCCCCTGGGCATCTTCTGCCTTCCAGCTGGGAACTGGGCTGGGTGTGTCTGTAAATCTCACCCTTGCTGGAGACACTGCCTGCTGTTCCCAGAAGGACTTGCCGGGCCCCCAGCCCTTGTGCTGTGTTTGGGGCCCCTTGGGCACCCCGGGTGCAGGAGCCAGGGCTCCAGTGACCCCTGTGCCGCTGCCCTTGGCCCCGGTCCCACGCCGGGTGAGCCGGCAGAGCCGCCGTGCAGGGCTGTCGTGGAGCTCCCCTTCACCTCCTCTGCTCCCGTATTCTTTGGGGAAGAGGCTGTGACCTTATTTCTCCTGCTAAGAGAGATGCATCTGGAACCAAATGAGGGCAGTAAAGTATAATAGAAGGCTTTACAAATGAAAGTTTTGTTTCTGCTGGTGCAATACCTTGTTTCCCCCTCTTGTATCCTGGGAAATCAGGCTGATCAATAGTTCCCATTTCAGCACAACTGCAGCCAGCATTACAACTGTATAAAATTTACAACATTGTCTGCTGTAAATTTTAATTGGAAAAACCTCGTAGCTTCACCCTCGATCTTTGCACCTTTAAATGTATTTGATTCAAAAAAATCAAACAAATTTACAGTGTATAACATCATGTCACACGCTTTGTATTGACAGTGCAATAGAAGTAGCACAAACCCACCTTCCTGCTGGAAGAGAAAATGGCTGTAAAACACCTGGAGAAGGTCGGGAGTGTGATGAGGATCTGTTTGGGAGCCAACAAGCCCATGGTGCCAGGCAGGTGCTGAAGGGAGGGATCCCCATCCCGGTCCTTGTGCGGTGCTGGAGCCTCGCGGCCGCCCCGAGAAGCAGCGGCAGAACACGGCGCTTTCAGCACAGCTTTATTTCTGTCACAGGTCAGGCTTAAAATGCTGTGTGATACAGTTATTGACTCTAATCTGGGCATAAACACAAGTCCTCAAGCACCAGCCCAATTAATAATTTGCATAATTAACACGCATATTAAATAGGGACTGGCCCTGCATCTGTATTCACGGTGATCGGGGTAATGAGGGCTAGCGGAGCGGCGCCTCGGGCTGGCGGGAGCAGACGTGTGGCAGTAGTAATTTTTGCTTGGATTGACAACTGCTAGACAAGCAGTCCCAGCATAAAACTAAACCCCGTTTGGCAGAATTAATCGTTGACAAACTGCTCTTAAAGCTGTAACATTGTTTCTGTCAGTTGTTCGGTTTGATGTCACTGTTAGACATAATAAATCAATAGTGTCAGAATTTGGTAATGTTTATAGCTAGCAAGGTTTATTATTTCATATGACTGTCATGTACAAATCGTGGTATCATGGCTGCCTCTAAATTATCAAAGGCACAATATTGCTGAAATAGATTTCTTAAATTCCTTCTCCAATTAATCCTGTTGATTGTAAGCAGCGATGGGGCCCACTCGTGTTTTGGGAGGGGTGAGTTTTTTCTCTGGACATTTTTTAAAGACAAGTTTGACTCATTGTACACAGCAGGATTTACTGTTGCTGTCTCCAGCCCGGGCAGCAGCTCTCTGCTTTATGGACCTCACTTCTCCTGCTCCAGTCACAGTTTCCAGGCTATCAGTGAAGCCAGTGCAGGGTGGGCACAGCCGGAATGTCCTGATCCAAGCAGGCTTGAAATCCCACCCCCATGAGAGGGGGCCAGCCCTGGGATGGGGGCGAGACTGCTGCTGTCACCTGGGGACATGCTGTGATGCACAGGGGTGTGTGCACAGGGCTGTTTGTGCACAGGGGTGTCGGAGCACGTATGGCCTGGAGCATGAACTGATGGTGTGAGAGCACCGTGTGGCTTTGGTGGTGCTGGGGATCCCCTCCCGTGGGTCACCCCATGCCGGGTTCCCAGGAAGGACAGTCCCCTGCTGTGTCATGACCATGTGCCATGCACCACACACTGCCCACAGCTCCACGTGGTGCCAGGGGTGACTCTGTGCTCACCCTTCCCCTGCTCTCCTGGCACCATCTCACCCCAAACGCCGTGGTTTGACCCATCACACCCCTCTGCTCCTTGCACATCCCCTGGGACCCCCTCCTGCACCCAAAGGAACAGGACAGTCCCTGGGCTGGGCTAAGACTGTCCCCTCACCAAGACAGTGCATATAAATTACAACAATAAATTACTGCAGCCCCAGGGTAAAAGAAGCATCAAGTTATGACTTTTACATGAGTATTTAGTCAGCCATTCAATAAAAAATAGGTCTTCCAGTTGCACAGTACCATTTATCAGCTCCATATTTATTATTTATCATAGCTACACATGATGCAAATGTGAATTACCTCGCTGCTTCTCCGAGGAGCACTTGCTTTTATAGAAATGTAAACATATATAACACAGTTTGTGGAGTCAGAGACCCAGCTTTGAAAGGAAAGAGAAATTAGGGATGCAGATTTTATTTTTGCTTTCATTTCTTTGTGATAAATTAGCCTTCTAAAGGTCACTTCCAGGAGTAACTTTCCCGAACTTTGCAGCTCTGTGGGCAGCTCTGAGAAGGGATGTGTGGGAGCGCTCGGTGCCCACTGGTGATCTGTGGGGTTACAGCTCTCCTGCCTGTGGCCAAGACTCTTTTGAAGGTGTTTGCTTGGCTCCTGTCAAGGGCTGATCCCAGTGCCACTGTGGGGCTGATGTTACCTGTGCCCAGAGATCCTCAGGACTCATGATATCCATGCCTGGAGCACTGCAGGGCTGGCCAGGGTTGGCCAAAGTTGGGGCGCAGTGGCTGGAGGGGGGGAGAGAGGGCTTTGTCCACTCTGGACCTTCCCACCCCCAATATCAATCCTCTCACCAGGTGGCAATCATTCATAGGCAGGAAATACCTGCAGTCATTAAAATTCCTCCCACATTTATTCCAGCTCTGGTAGTCTATAAAGTGATTTCAATTCCAAAAGAGGGATTTGAAGATTTCTTCCCTGCTCCATGTTTCTAGAGTTTCTGGGGGTCCTACAGGGAATTTCAGGTGTGGAAGTATTTCAGTTACATGAATTGCCTTTCAGTTTCAAGATTCTTTTTACATCTGGGAGCCCCTTCCCAGTACAGGGCTGAGGGGCAGGGGCAGGCCAGGATGCTGCTCTGGGCATGATGGGGAGCTGGGACACGGGGGTGACAGGGGCTGGGACACGGGGGTGACAGGGGGCTGGGACACGGGGGTGACAGGGAGCTGGGACACGGGGGTGACAGGGGCTGGGACACGGGGGTGACAGGGGCTGGGACATGGGGGTGACAGGGAGCTGGGACACGGGGGTGACACGGGCTGGGACACGGGGGTGACAGGGGCTGGGACACGGGGGTGACCAGAGGCCGGGGCACTGGAGCAGGGGTGCAGATGAGCACGGCTCCACTGTGGCCTTGCGTGGGCACAGTCTGATCTGGGCGTTCACTTGCAAAGCCCCTGCTCCTCCTCCGGGGACTGTCCCCTCTCTGTCACAGTGACCCCCACACCAAGCTCCTGGCCCGGGCTCTCCTGCCCCTCGCCATGGGAAGGGCACCCGGAGCTGCGGTGCTGGGCCCCCAGACACGCCTGTGTCCCCAGGAGAGCTTCTGCTTCTTTGTTTGCATCGACTGATCTAAAATGTCCCGGGAAAAGTGTAAAGGACAGGAATGAGTTGAAGAGTCGAAGGTGTCACAAAGCAGAAGGGTGCCAGGCCGGAGCGCCGGGGCACGGCGGGGCCCGGGCTCTGTGTCCGGAGCCCAGGGCCGGCGTTGGTGAGGGAGAGCTGCCCCGGGGGCAGGCACTGTCCCCGCTGCCTGCTGGGCTGCCTTGGCACCTCTGGCAGCACCCCGGCCTCCGGGGCACCGTCTGCTCGGCCTCCCCACAGCCGTGCCCCCGCAGCCGGGGCTGTGGCACGGGGCACAACCCCCGGACCCTGGGCGGCTCCGGGAGCCGCAGGCCCAGCCCGGCAGCAGAGCCAGCAGCAGGGCATGCAGGCAGCAGGGCATGCAGGCAGCAGAGCCAGCAGCAGGGCATGCAGGCAGCAGGGCATGCAGGCAGCAGAGCCAGCAGCAGGCATGCAGGCAGCAGGGCATGCAGGCAGCAGAGCCAGCAGCAGGGCATGCAGGCAGCAGGGCATGCAGGCAGCAGAGCCAGCAGCAGGGCATGCAGGCAGCAGGGCATGCAGGCAGCAGGGCATGCAGGCAGCAGAGCCAGCAGCAGGGCATGCAGGCAGCAGGGCATGCAGGCAGCAGCCGGCTGTGCTCTGTGCAGCCCCTGCCACACGCGGCTCTGCTGCCCGAGGAGGCTCCTGGAGCTGGCACGGGCACTGCCCGTGACGCTGCTGAGGGCCTTGGTGGCCTGGGGGCACTCGGGCTCCTGTCGCTGCCGCTGGCACACGGCAGCAGCGCCTTAGCTCCGATTTTCTCGGGATGCGAGGCCACGAGCTGCTCTCCCCGGGAAAAGCTTTTCGTACGGGCGGCCCTGGCTCTCCGGCTCCCACGCTGGGGAGGAGGCAGCCGGCGCTGGCGGCCGGCAGGGTTTTCTGGGGGGAGGTCATTAGTTACCGCATCGAGGGCTGCACGGGAGAATAACAGCACATCAGTTAGGATGCTAATTCACTCGACTGGCAGCGAGCGCTGGGAATGACAGCTTGGAGGGGTGCGGGGGAGGGTCTGAAAATGGCAGCAGATTGGTATTTTGAAAGGGGAGGGAAGTTTTATAATGATGAATAAGAAAGATGACATTTGGTGCTCACATTTCCCGTGCGTTGGCTGTCCGCGGGAGGGTCAGTGTGCGGAACCTCCCGCAACGAGCCCGGGGCTGCCCAGCAGCTGACTGGGAGTGCACCCTTCCAGGGAACAAAAAGAAAGGCCCAGATAATTAGGGCAAGTTGAACTGCAGGAGGTAGCCAGCTTCTCGGCTGCCTTTTGTATATTCATGACCCAGCTTGATTGATGGAAGGACAGTGTTTGGTGACACTGTCATTTGCAAGTTGAAAGGTAGAGTACAGGCTGGAGCTCTGCTCAGATGTGCCTTAAAGGGTCCTACAATAAGCTCATTTGGATGCTGATGATGTTCGCATCTGCATTTCTTTGTTTCTAACTGTTTCAGGAGGACATCTGTTAATTTGTATAGATTAGCTTGGATGCTTTCATTTAAAAACATCAAATTATGGAGCAGGACTGTTTATTATAAAAGTTTCCAGGAAAGTTTAACTGATTTGGAAACCATGCAGAGTGTAAGATTTAAAAGCAGAATTTAAAAAAAAAAAGAGTATTTTTTACATTTACGTTCAGCCTCCCATGCCCAGGAATTAAGACTTGTGTTTCTGCTGCAATGTTATCAAGAAGTGTTAGCAAAAGTATCTGTTGAATTATAAATTTCAGGATAAATGAGGCTTGCCAAATTTCATATCTGCTGGGGAGAGGAGGCCCCCTTAGCTGGACAGTGAAAGCCTTTATGTACGAAGGGGGGTAAGTGAAATGTAATTAATTCAAGAGGGGAAATGCTTTTACTGTGTAATATTTAGCCACATATTTCAAGCATAATGGCGCTTCTGTCAGAGCAGTTGCAGTTTTTGCAGGTACTGTTTTCAGAGGGACGGTGGGCTGGGAGCTGGGGGAGGTTTCACACCGCAGGTCTGGCTGCCCTCGGTGCAGCAGCTGTTGGCTGACTCTGTGTGTGCCAGGTCGGGCAGCCTGTGCAGATCCCTTCCTGCTGGAGCAGCTCCCAGACCCCAGCCAGCCCCCAGCTCCCAGACCCCAGCCAGCCCCCAGCTCCCAGACCCCAGCCAGCCCCCAGCCCCCAGTTCCCAGCCAGCTCCCGGCTCCCAGACCCCACGGAGCTTGGCAGGGAGCAGGGACAGGGATAGCTCATGCCCACGTGCAGCCCAGTGCTTGGCCTTTGGCAGTGCCCTTTCCTCATGTGCCCCTTCCCTGGGCCCTGCCTGTGGCTGCTGTGGCTGTAAAACCTGGGCTTACTCCAGGGATTTTCAGGAGCATTAACTCACACCCAAGCAGGCTCTGCTTTGCACTTCTGCTCGGCACTGTGTGCCTGCTTCCCAAGAAAGCCTTTGCCATCCTTGGCTACATGGCCCAGAAACACGGGAATTGGGGTCAGGGTACTGCCCCAGGCTGGGGCAGACTGGCTGCAGGGGCACTCTCCTGCCCGCTCCCCCTTGTGCCCTGCGCTGTGGTGCACAGCCATGCTTGGCTCAGCACTGCTCTGCTACGGATCTTCCTCAATGGCACTTGGGAATTTATGGCTGTGACTCCCATCTTTGTATTTACTCCAATTAACACATAAATCCTAATTACCCAGGTCAAGGGAGCTGGTAGGCCATAAATGGAGCGGGACATGGCAGAGCTTGGCAGATGCCTGAGTAACAAGGTGGCCAGAGAAAGGGAAATACCAATTTAGGAGGCACCAGCAGTGAGCAGACATGTGGGACCAGGGCCATAGGCAGCCCCAGGCACTGGGATGGGCTGAGATCCACTCATACATTTGAGAGGTTTTGACATGGGCTGGGGGAGAGCCTGGGGCAGCCCTTACCCCTCCCAGGCCATGTCCTGGCACGTGTCCCCACCAAACAGAAATGCCCATCACCCCCAGCCTGATGGGCACCTGCAGGGTCGGAGGACACCTTCCCCTCTCTGTGCCCCGCAGCGCTGCGTCCTGGCACGCTCCAGGATCCTGGCAGCCATCCCAACAGCGTGTGCGTGTCCTCCTGTCAGTCGCAGGATGGAGATCAGTGGAGGTTTCTAGGGCAGCCAGCACGGTGACAGTGTCCAGGAGCCGTGCTGGGGGACAGGGCAGCCCCGGGCAGGTTCTGCCAGCACGAGTGGGCACCCGGGCACTGCGCACCCGCCACAGCCCCACAGGGTGCTCGGGGCTGGCTGGTCCATGGGGAGCAGGATGGGTGCTGACAGTGTGGTGGCTGGGGAGCACGGTGTGCTGATGCAGGGTGTTATGATCACAGCATATGCTGGCTATTAGTGTGCCTTTTATTTAATTTTTTTTTAATACAATCCTACATCGCTGTTGGCGGTGCAGGCATAATTGCTACCTTGCCTGAATGCAGCTGAGTTTGTAGTTACTCAAGCAGGAGGTTTTTAAAACTGTGAAATAGTTTCCCTTCCTGCATGCCCCCAGATCAGGTAGAAAATGGGGAAAGAACTGCTAAATGATGTATTTAGAAAAAGCTGTTCTACAAGAGTATTTGAAACATTACAGATCTGCCAGAAGGTCCATTAACATAAATGTTTAACTCAGACACACAAACTTATGTACCGAAATGAAAATGTTTCATGCATTAATTTGCTGCAGAAGGTACTAACATAACAATTAGAGCAACATTCTGCCTGCGTACACTTAAATTTCCTGGGGCAGTGTTTCAGTGGTAACGCAAGCGTTGATGTAGGATCTCCTTGACTCCTGGCGCAACACACCCCAGCACTGCAGTTCGTTCTGTTCAATCAAATTTGTACATTTTCAAACCTGGCAGTGAAGGAACTGGGAAGTTGACAGCAATGCCCAGTTTTGGGGAAGCGGGGCCTGGCTTCGGTGCCCCTCTGGTTGCCACGTGTGGGTCAGCCAGCACCGCGTGCCCACGCTGCCAACATCCCACGTTATCTTGGTGCCCTTACAAAGGATGCTGCCTCAGCCTTCAGGTTGCTTTGCACGTGGATGGCAGACAGTTCCACCAAAGCAGAGGAGTGCCCAGGGCAGCCAGGTAACGCTGGGCTCATTCCGTTGCCACTCCCAGTTTGTTTCCGTCAGATCCAGCAGCTTTGCTGGGCTTTGGGTTTCTCCTGGCCCTGCCTGGCTGGGTGTCCTGCTTTCCCAGAGGGTATTTAGTGCCGAGTACTCTCAGCATGCATACGCTGGCCAAGGTGGCTGGGAACGGGAGCGCCGGGGGTTCCCATGCAGGCCGGGCTGTCTTGGCACGCGGCTCCGGCACATGGCACTGCTGCAGAGCCCGGCGGCGCCGCGCGGGCTGCGGGAGCGCAGCGGCCAACCTTCCTCCTCCCAGCAAACGCTTGTCCTAAACTGAGCACCGTAGAATAAAAATGGAAACATAAAAATAGCAGTTGGAAAGATAAAACAGCATTTATAGTACTAATAAAACCGTTGTGGCTTCCACAGGAAAACATGCTCTGTAACCTAATGCTTACCTGGGAAGACTGTCGAGTTTCGGAGAGTTATAGCTGTTTTTGTAAGAGAAGCACAGAGATTTGCTTCAGGGCTGAGTGATAGATTCTCCTGCCTGGAGCATCCCAGTGTGTTTATACATGGCTTGTATGGCAGCTTTCATAAGACATTTACCCCATGATTTGCGATGAGCTTATGTGTGAATAATTAATGGCAATTAATCCTTAATTACAGTAATTAGGCAAGTCACAGGAAATTAAGCTGCAGCTGGAGAAGACCATGCCTGGGAAGAGAGGATTGGGGGCTGTGTGAATGTGCCATTCACTGACAACATTACGAGGATGAGCAGCATTCAGCAGCTTTGGCATTTCTATTGGCAGCCTTGGGTAGGACAAGAACGCTCAACATTAGCAGCAATCTATAGTTGTCTACAAGAGTTTTTAGTTCAAGTGCCAAAATGTTATGTTGCATATGGTGATTATCTAAGTTTATTGGTTGCCATAATTCAAATGGGTGTAATTGTTTTTGGCTTGATGGTGACATTAGAAACTGAAGCTTTTATGTGTTCGTAGGTTCTGCTGGCACCAGCCATGGTTCAACTTCTAGAAACAATCCATCCAGGTTTGCAATTATGGAAACAGATTCTACAAATGGCTGGAATTAACAGAAAAATTTTCAATGATTAAAAAAAAGACAACAGCAAAACTGGCAGTTTCTTAGTTGAGCAGCTAATTGCTTTGTTATTAGCTGCCTTTTCCATTAAAATGAAGTTTGCATGAGGTGCAGTGTGTACAGAGGCTGCTGTCTGTTTTGGGGAGTGGGACCAAGTGGGACAAAAATGGAAATGCTGGTGGGCAAGAATCTGCAGGGGAAAAGCCCCTCTGAGGGATCTCCTGTGCTAATCCCAGCCACGCCATTGTACTGGAAAGCGAATCTGTGCTGGAAGCCTTTTGCCCTGGGCAACCCACAGCGAGGCTTTTTGCAGCTCAAGAGCTGCAGCCTTCCCCATCATTAATGTGCAAAGTTTTAAAACCTCATGATTAAACATGTTTCCGTAATTTACTGGGTTTCCAAGTGGTGATGTTTGTGCCAGCAACAATCTGGGGCAGAGCCGTGGAGGGAAGCACACATTAGTATCAATGGAACCTACAAAAAGCAATCAGTAATTTATGAGCTTGTGGAAAAATGCCCACATGTTCTCATCAAATTATAGGGATCCTATAATTTACTCAGTGACTACAAGGTGCACGCTCCCAAACCTGCTGTGGGGTGTTAACTGAACCTCTGATTAGATTTAATCCAAACAACTAATCTGTTAAAGGGTCCTGAATAAATAGGCGATATGGCCAGAGCAGGGTGTTATTCTGGAGTAAGATGACAACTCCTGAGGAGGTCAGTCAGTTCCCCCCTAGAAATTAAAGTGACCTGCTGCAGGTCGGGTGTGGCTGCAGCACCCAGCCAGAATCCTGCCTGTTCACCTCTGGCACTGCCAGTGCCGAGCAGGGGGGGCAGGAGGGAGATCTCTCCTGTTTCAGAAATAAAAGCCTGGAGCCAGATGTTTGCAAGCTCTGTACTTGTTTGTAATATGGAAACATGTAAAAACTTCAGCTCCTTGCATGTGAAATCTAGATCAATTTTTAATTTACTTGTACGCATGGATGACTCATTTGAAAAAGAAAATTGTGGCATCAAAAAAAAAGACATTTCAGGCTGCATAGGTTGCTGCATTTATCTGTTTCTCGTGCACTCTGGAGTGGAAATAAGTCACAGTATCTTAATAATGGTCTTGATTTTATAAATGATTTTTCCCCTTGAAATAAGCAATCCATTCATTTTAATATGTAGAATTGGTTTGCTAGCAGGGCGACAGTTTAAAAAGACTTCCAACTGTGACACAAGTGCAACCATATTGCTTCCTATTACTCGCTAAGGTAGTTGTTTAGAAGAGAGAATGTTCTCCCTGGAAATGTTTAAAGTGCTGTAATTTTATTTAGGATAATGAGGATTTATAACAGTTTTGCCATATGAAAACCTGCCTTTAGACAGAGTGAAATAGGCGGTTGCGGTTACGGAGCGTGAGAGCGGCGGGGCCTGCGCGAGGAGGTGTCTGTGTCTGCGGGCAGCGAATCCGTCACCGCGCCCAGAACATTCCCCGCAGCCGCGTGGGATAATTCATCACCACCATGTATGGATTTCTCTGCTTTAATCGCTCTAGACGTTAATTAAAATCCTGTTTTATAGAATATTTTAATTTCGAGATTTGCCCAGCTGTACAGCCTCAGCTCTGTTGTCAGGGTTGAGCCGTCGGATAACAAATGGCTGAATTTAAGCCTAGTCAGGAATTTGGGGGGAATTCCTGGCGGAGTTGAGGGAGTTTGGCCGCGGGTGGGTCGGGACTCGGCGCTGTGCTGCCGCTCAGCTCTGCTGGAAGGTTCCTCTGCGTTTATTTTTGTTGCTAGGCCTTTAGAAATGTTTCCCTCATTAAGAACTCTTCCCGTTTATTACCAGTCTCGCTTCCTGGGCAGGATGGGCGCGGGGCCGGGCGAGGGTGCTGAGCACAACAGTTAATGCCCTGCTCATAAATAGAAAGGAGAAGGAATTCAACTGTTACAGATTTTATCAGATTTTATCTCCTCACTGAAAATCTTAGCTCTCAAAACATTTCTAATTTCCCTTATTTGAAGGCTCAAACAGTTTCAAATTACTGCCCGTGGATTGTTCTTGACACCGAGAATGGTAAATTTGAGCAGTGGAAACGCTGGAATGTGTGGTGTGTGCTTTTCCTGAACAAGGGAATTCAACGGGTAAATTACAGTCATTTACTTGGAGTGTAATTTACTGAGAGCCTTTAGGCAAATGCGGGAGAAAGGACAGCAGGACAGGAAAAATAGCTAAAACAGGGGCTCCCCCTCCCTCTTTGCATGAAATCCACTCTGCATCCACGTGATGGGGATAATAAAAACTTTCTTATTTAAAATACGTATAATTCTTATTATTTTTTTTGATTCAGAAGGCAGGCATTTGTAAGTATGACAAATTTGTGTGAAGATAAGATTTTAAATCTTGCTAAATTATATACACATCTTCTTAGGCTTTTGCATTTTGCACCTCAGTATCTGCATGTAATCATCCCATATTTGAGATTGATAAAACGGTTAATTTTATGCCTAATAACAGGTCAAGCATCTGAAACTGTCATCGTGCTAAGTGGAAATTGCTGTTTTCATCCTATGGAAATATTCAATATTTAATCAATTTTTAAAAAATACAAACGTTTATCTAATGGAATCTACAATGAAGAGATGCACTTGAGGTTTTATTTGAAATGAGAGCATAGAAATAAATACCAGTGTGTATTTTTTCTTCGTTTAAATGGTAGAAATATGGCAGAGAAGCAGCCAAGGTCTTGTAATCTGCAGGTCCATGGAGAGGCAGGATGATGCTGGGGAAGTGTTGTGGCCTGGCTCCTGCGAGGTGGGAATTGCAGAGCAAAGAGCTGAGAGTGGGTTTGTGCAGCACGCTGTAATCTGACACTGAAGTTGTGCCCTGCATTCCCCGTGTCATAATTGATGGCTAAGGAAAAGCACATGCTATGCTAATCCTTTGTTGGAATAGCTTGTTAAATTGCGGTTGCCAATTTAAAATAAACTATGGAATGCCTGTCTGTATTTGAAGGTTTGCAGTCTGCAGTTTTAAACAGTCATTTTAAAGCTGTTTTTCAACTTTATGTTGCATGCACACTGTCTGCCTGTGCACACAAGGTCAGCGTGTTCGCCGCTTTAATAGCCGACCATCAAGAACAAAATCAATGAGCTGCGTGTTTCACACCAGTATCACAAGGGATTTTCCCATTTATAGCACATTTGTGTACTGATCCTAAGTTTAAATGACAATATTGATGCCCTATTAGAGCTGTGCCGAAACGGACGTTGTGCGGTTCCTGCTCGAAGTTGTGTGAACTCGCTCCTTTCCTGGACTCCTGTTCCACTTTCTGTCCAGCTGCCAAACACAAATCAGCCCAGTGCCCGTCCCCGTGCTGCAGAACGGGGCTCGGCTGCCTCGTCCCTGCTCGCGGGAGGGGGAATTCCTTGGCTGCAGATCTCACATCCAGATCTTCCGTAGTTGCTGCGAGGAGGATTATGAGGCTGCGTCTAAATAATCATCTGCGTGCTGATTACAGAGAATAAAGTAGCATTATTGCTTATGGATGAGAGAAGGCAGCGCTGCCCTGGGAAGACGCAAGTGCCAGTTCTGTGGGATTTTTATGAGTCCTGGTGCGGTGTAATCAGCCGCCGCCGGCTCTGACGGAAGGATAGCTCCCGGTCTGCGGGGGAATAGATCCTGTGCTGCCGAAAGGAAATGTTACTTGTGCAGAAGAAAATGATTTAATGTTGGTAGAAGGGTTATTCATTTATAAAGGATTAAAAATGACTTCAATATAATACCTTTAATTTGTAATAATGGTCTGCCGGGCCGTTTCCTGTCTAAAATAAACCGTTTGACTGGCATGTTCGTTTGATCCATTCAGTTCTATGGGATATTAGAGGGATAAAGGTATTATTTTCAGTTATTGTATATTCAGTTAAACCGGTGAGGGCCTCAGCCGGCAGGGAGGTCTCGGGCTGTCCGTGGCCCACGCCTGACCCTGGGGCAGGCGGATGCTGCTGCTGCTGCCCGGGCCGGGGGCAGGGCTCGGGCACGGCTGCTGCGGAGCTGCCTTCGCGGCAGCAGAGCAGGCGGAACTCGAAGGCCGGGCTTTGCAGAATGCCTTGGGCTTGCAGGGATTGCAAACCAGCGCGAAGGGGACCTCTGCACTTGAGCTCCGCTCGCGGTCAGCCGTGTCCTCCTGCGGAGCAGAGGTGGGCACTGCAGCCCGCACCCAGGGGCCCCGTCACCCGCAGCCCGGAGCCTCCTCTCACAGACCTACCAGGGTCCTGCTGGGGTGGCTGCGCTCATTCTGGGCACAAATCCCGGACAAAGGGACTGTGGCTGTGCTGCATTCAGTCCAGGGGCACGTGGGACACAGGACGCGGGCACCTCGGCTGGAGCTGCCCGCAGAGCAGCTGTGTGTGCCCTGGCAGGGCTCGGTTTGTCCGTTCGCTGGCAAGTAAACAAGTGGAGAACCAGCTTGCTCAGATTCAGCAGACGGGTGTCACCAGTTTTTAGCACTAAATAACAGATTTCACTCTTTCGATTACTGTTTTGTGAAAGTTACAGGTTTTGGAGATGACCAGGAAATCTCCACTTTCTAGACAAAAAAGACTTCAAGGTTCCAGCCTTTACAGGCACATCAAAAAGATGCTCCAGAGTCTCCAGCACGGGAGAGCAGATAACCACGGTCCATATTTATTGCTGCGAAAATTCTTGTGCTTTTTGAATTAGCATGATGTGGGGAGAAGGAGGCAAAAGTCTGAGGGTATTTTTGTAAACTGTGGTATTAGCAGCTGGGTAAAGGGCAGCAGCATTCTCAGAAGGTCTGAATAGTGCTGGTGTACCTGGGAGCAAAAGGCAGTAATGAATGACAATGCAGAAATCCTTAAATTCCAGAAAGAAACATACCAAGAGGTGTGTTTTTCAGTGTAACTACAGACTTTCAGTGTAGCTAAAGAATAAGAAGCAAAGCAAATAAACATATAGTGCTCGTGAATTTCCTTTTGTTCCAGATCAAAAATACAAGGCAGAGCTCTGCCTGGTAGTGAAATACAGGCAGGATTAATCTGAATAAACATTTCCAGTGTGGCTGTTGTGGAAAAAAGGCATGTTCTGCTTGCAAGGCCGGGTTCAAAGTGCTGAGAATAGGGCAGGATCCTGCCCTCCTGCTTTAAATTCGCGTGTATTTAGTGCAGAACTGCTGTCTGGTTTACTGGGGAAGAAAAAACCCAACAGAGCCAATTTTGATTGGAACAGGCAGGATTAAAATGCAGGATTATCCCTGCAAAGGCTATATCGGGTACGCGGCTCAGTGACCTTTTTGAGGAGCGAGCATGTGTGGAGCTGTGCAGGGATAAATCCTTGTGCCGTGGCCTTCGAGCGCGGGGCCGGGGACACGCACACGGAGCTGTGCTGGCCCTCACCTGCCACCAGCACGGCTCCGTGTGCGCACGTGGAATCCCAGCTCAGCCCAAACTGTGGCTTTGTATGAATATGTGCTTGGAAATAACGCTCCTATAGGTTCAGGTGATATAAATAATGTATGTGGAGAAGCTCATAAATGTAAGCTCGAATTTTCCTCAGTAGTTTTTGTTCTCAATCACCTTGATGAAACAATCTTGAAGGCGCTCTCCTTTCCGTGGCATTTGGAATGAGTCCCTGACAGGCTGATTTTCCACCCCTGTTGTGATGCTGCTTTCTCTAGTTAATATTCCTCTGTAAGTGTCGTACCAAAGTAAACCAAAGGAGCCCGGCTCATGACACTAAGGCTGCATTTGCATTAATTATGCAGTCAGGGCTGGTGAGAAAATGCTGTCACAGAGAGAGAGGCAGTAAATGAGAACCCTCCGAGTGCGCCTGAATGAAGAGCATTAAGTTCATTTACATGGGCGCAGGCCGCGAGGCTGGCAGGGAACAATGGCTTTGCTCTTGTCGCTCGCCGCCGTATTGTTCTGCGGCTTAATGACTCCCCGGCAGAGTGGGTGCGCTCACAAAGACACGGCCACGATCCCTCCGGTATTAATAACGGCAGTAATAATTAATAATATCCCTCTAATCAGGAAGCTCATGGCGCCCGGACCGCTGAGGCCCTGCCCGGCGGGGAGGCTGCGGCCAGGCCCGGCCCGGCGCCGCCGGGAGCCCCTGCGCCCTCCCGGGCCCCGCTCAGGGCAATCGGTGCTGCCCGGAGCCCTCCCGGCCCTTCCCCGTTGGGGCCAGCCCGTGCCGCTGCGGGGCCACCACCGAGCCCTTCCCTTCCCTTCCCTTCCCCGTTGGGGCCAGCCCGTGCCGCTGCCCGGGGCTGGGGCACTCATGCTGGGGCGGCTGCCAGGGGCTGCCCGGCGGGTCCGGAGCCCTCGGCTGAGCGGCCTCTGTGGGACTGTAGGGCCAGGCTCTGCCAGAGAAGAGCAGGGATCTTTTACTTTGTTCATTGACAGTGATATTTTGTCTGTTTCCAGCATCCAAGGCTTTAGCTCTGTAGTGGGATCGCTCCTCGTGGTGCCAGGAGAAATGGTTGGGAACGGGTCAGGGTCACACCGGGGGTCTGCCATCGCCAGCCCATGGCCAGGCCCACCCTGAGATGCCAGACTCCTTTGGTTACCACCACAAATCAGGGATGGGAAACTGCATACATGTGAAAATATTTACTGGACATGGCACTGAGGAAACTCGAGCTGAAGGTTTCATGAGAATCCCAACGCCAGCTTGGTCTCAGTGTGCTCACAGCCATCAAAAACCTCTTCAGATCCTCGTCCTGCCTCTCTGTGCATGTGGACATCATGCTTGTTACAGAGTGAACGCAGAATGTGTGACCCATACAGAGATGACCACCTATAGTGATAAGGAGAAACAGAAATATATATGTAAAAAATTAAAGGTGAGCACCTTGATCCTTTTGTATGAAAGATTAATCTCCCAATATTGTATTGCAATACAATAGTTTGGGGCCAGTTTCATTGAAATTTGGGGGTTTCTTTTAATGTTCAGAACTTGTTATCATCTCTGTTTATCTTCAAGACTCCCAGACACTTTAAACTACAGTTTAAGTAAGTGACTCTTTTTATTCATATGCTGACAAAATTTTCCTTGGGATGATTTATATTTCAATAATAGTTTAAATTATGTTTTGCATTCCATGCTTTGATGTCATGCAGCAAATGTCATCACAAGATAAACTTTCACATCTGAGAGTCAATAAATTGTGCTTAGGTAGTCTAATGAAAATATTGTGAATGGCTATATGGAGTTACATGCAGTACAGCCAAGCAGCACAGATACATGTAGATATTTAACAAAGGGCTGTGTTTGATCTCACGGTGTCATTGGCTTTGACACCATGGCACGGTACCAGTTTACAGTGATACGAATCCTATAATACTATATCATGCTTTTATCCACTAAATAAAAACCTGCCCTATGTTTTATTACAAAGTAGGTGGCCTGGAGGAAAAATATATGTATTCTTTCCTTTTGGAATAAAATATGCATTTGGGCTTCTCATTTCATCTCCAATCTGTGTTATTCCTTAAAAATGCAGAACTGCCTGAAGTCCTCTTTAATATTTAATTCAACAACTTTTTAATCTGTCATTATGCTGTGATGAAGTAAGCATCAAGTGTCGCTGAAAAAGATTAAATTATACTTGGAAATAGGAATTGAAATGATTTAGGGTTGGAGGCTGAATATTTGCTTTGCACAAGTAATAATAGTGGGAGCTTGGGTGAGGCACGGGTTTGGATCTGGCTCTAATGCCTCTGCCGATCCCCTCTCCCTGGTGGCTGCCCCTTGATTTACTCTGGCACTGCCAAACTTGATTTGATTTAAATGGAGGTAGGAAGTGGAAATTCAACACTACAATACATTAATTACTCTCTGCTACTCCTTACGCTGATTTTCTCTTTCTCTGTAAACACCATAAACACTGATGCAGCAATCCAATGGACAGCCACTCTGAGCTGCCTGATGATTTCTTGTTAGCAAGCTTATCTTAGAATGGAAAAGCAGGAATATTTGATATCTACCTCTGGAAGAATGGATGATGTGAAATAGAGGAACACTTGTTCCTGTCCATTGATGAGGAGGCTTGTGCCAGCTTCATCCAATTGCTTCACCTGGGCTTTTGCTCTCCCTATTTTGACGTCACCTTTGGATTTCTCTGCCATTTTCTGGAGAGAAGGGGAAGAGCAATATCACACCGAAGAACAATGTCACATGAAAGAGCAATATCCCATCTCAGCTGTGAGCCTTGAGAGACCCAGGTTCAAAATCTGCTTTACACAGAGCCAGACCAGCAGTGCTTGTGGTCCTGCTCTGGTCACGGTCACGGTCTGCGCGTGCCAGGAGCCTCATCAGGCTTTGGCTGTGCTGGACACGACTCCTGTCTGTGGGAGGGCTCAGCACTCAGCAGGTGGGAGAGGAAGGAAGGTCCGTGGTGCTTGGGTAGGGCCCCTGGTGATGCTGGGTGTCTCAACACCCTCCTGCAGGACAGCTAGTTCCAGTTACAAAGAATAAAGATAATTCTGGAGTTGTGGTGAGTTTTCCAAGGAGGATTATCTTCGCAGCTCTAACGGCACCACCTGACAGAGGAGAAGCTGTCTCCAAGCACAGCTGTCTCTGATGTTTGAGGGAGAAGTGTCAGATTGTAGGAACACTATGGGAATTCCTTTAGTGGCTACCTGAATGACATGGAAGTGATGTCTCCACTAGTACGAGGTCTTATCAGAGTTCAAAACACTTCACAGCCCCACTCCAGAAATGGCCCCACAGTATTTGTTTACAGTTCTGGCAAAACCTTGTTCTTCTACAGCAAATAGTAAAAAAAGCCTCTGTTCCCTCCTAGCCAATGCATTATTTATAATTATTCTCCCTTCCTTGTAGAAATGTGAATATCTATATAAATAATTGATTGCAGTTATTAATTGGGGAACATGCAGTATTTTTACAGCACTCGTGTTGTCTCGCGGAGTTCCGAGCGCACCGGCGGCTCTGTGTGCCCACGCCGGGTCCCGGTGCCGCTGTCCCACGGCAGAGGCCCCGTGCCTGAGCCCGGGAGGGTCTCCTCGGGGTGGAAGGGCTGGAGGGGGGAGTGTGCCCATCGGGGGCACGGCTGGGTGTCCCCCGATGCTGGCCCGGGGCTGTCGGTGGCCGCTCTGGGCTTGTGCAAAGGTGAATTCTGTCTGACAGGGACAGAAGTTTTTTCTAGTCTAGAGAGATGTATAACCTCTGTCAGAGGAGCAGCCTGCTCTGTGCTGCTGTAGAGCCAAGCACCTTTTAACCTCTTCAGACTGTAAATTCTGAGCAGTTGATATTTGAGTGTAATTCCTCTCCAACTGGCATTATTATTTGATTGCAATGAATTACCTTTTTAAAAAAAATCATAAGTATAAATTCACTTGACTGATCCTGCAAATTATTTATGATGTAGTGTTTTGGTCTAGGATAACCTTTTAAAATAAATCAGTTTTTCAATAATAGTTCAATGTTTGCCCACCTAATGGTGTTCCCATTAAGATCTGCATTTGTCACCAACCTGCCTTTTCTGCCTGTGCAGGAGACAAGTCACCGCCCCTAAACCCACTCTGCTTGTAGGGTAAAGTAAATGCATGTCTTTGTAGGAGAATAAATAAAAAGAGCAAGCTGAGTCAATAAGCGGGTTCAATTCCTGCCTGCAGCCATGGCGGACAGCTCATTTGGTAGATGTGGGTGTTTTGTTTACATTTATAATGCAGCTTTATTTAATGCTGACAGATATAGCTTGTGGCAAATGATAGTCAGAATGTATGAGCAGTCATAATGCTTCTGTCTTCTTATAGTGTGCTGCTGAAAATAAGCAGTTCACCTCTGTTTTTATTGAGGAAAGGATATGAGACAGCTATAGCTTCGCGAGGCTATTTATTGAGTTGTTTTACTAGCTGTGAACATGCCGCTTTATAGCAGTTGTGAAAATGGACTTTGCTAGTGTGTGGGAAAGGAAATAACATTGCAGTATACAAGGGTAGTAAAAAAACCCTCTATAAATAATTTTTCAGACTGAAGAATATTCTCATTTAAACAGCTAGAGAGCCTGGTGATTTTTGCCAGCTGCCAGCTCTTCCCAGGATGGCATTGGGTTAAAATTGCTCCATCAAATGCTATTAATATTTTAATGTCAAAAAATAAAATTTGGATAAGCCGTTTCGAGCTAAGGTGTTCAAGAGCTTTGTAGGGAAGTTAGGTGTTGTTGCTGAGTTCTGTATGTTCACACACCCATCCATGTTTCATAGTGCAGTGTGATCCTTAGACCTGCAGGGCTGCGAGGAAGGAGCCGTGTTGGGCACAGACGGGAATGCAGCTTGGGTTTGGAATTGGTTTGACTTTGCACTGCCACGGGGGGCTCTGCGTGGTGCAGCTCGCCCACAGTGAGGTCCGTGGGGTGCTGCTGGTGCTGTGGGGAGCTGGGGATGAGGCTCAGAGCCCAGGTGGCTCCTCGGGAACAGGGTTTATCCCCAGGAACGGGAGGCGGGGCTCGCTGAGCTGCTGCTCCTGCCGGCGCTGGGATCCCGTGGGAATAAGGCTGCTGATGCCCCGGGGGAGCCCCGGTGTGTCCGCATTTACCTGTGCAGGTGATCACTGGCCATGCGCTGCTGCTGCCTGGCACTGAGCCCGTGGTGGTTTCAGTCTTAAACGTGTAACCCACGGTTTTACGGATGAGGCAGGATTTCAGATCAGTGCCTTTTTTGGTTTTATTCCCATGTTCAGCAGCAGCACTGAGGGGCACAAATCATTTTCATGTATGCAAAAATAATTTCGAAAATGGTATTAGTCTCAGCAGGTGAGGCCTTTTGTTTCTTCCATGTTTATGTACAAATTCCTAGGGAACAGTAAATATTAAATTGAAATAACCCTCCCTTATTATTACACAGCCAAAGATTCAATTTAATTCTCTTCAGATAAGGTTTTTCTGGACACATATTTGCAATTGCCTGTCCTGTAAATACAGTTCAGACATAGCCAGGGGCTCCTTCCCACCTGCCTTTTCTGCAGGAAAGGCACCGTATTTCTGTGCTTTTGGATTTTTTGGATGCAGACACCTTTCTTCTCACTCTCATTATGTTTATGGATGACAGGAGTGCAGTAAAATGTCCCCTTTCCCCCTTAACTGGACGGAGAAATGGGTTAATCTCTCCACAGAGCCATTCCTCTACTTCACCACCTGTTTCCAAATCCCAGTTGTCAAAGGAAGAAAAATTCAGAGCCTGGTGTGGGCTTGAGGACTGGGGGGATGGCAGAGCCCTGGCACTCACGGCACCCAGGGGTGACATGAGGAAAGATGTGCTCTGTGTGTTTGGTGGGAGCTGGCGATGTGGCAGCTCTGGGAATGGCCCTGCTGCAGCTCAGCCCATCGCTGCCCGGGCTCCCACCCTGTGGAGCTGGCACAGGATGCCTTCTGCAGAGCACAAGGGCATTCAAACCTGTGCTCTCCTCCTCTGATGAGATACCCTGGAGGTGATTCAGAGGTGAGATGTAATCAGCCTAAATTTTACATTTTATTCTTTACACTACAGAATTAATTTCATTTTTATGAAAATAAATACACGGTCTAGCTCTCCTAATAAGACTATCTCTGTGGTGTTTAAGTAATAATCATTTATTGTTTAAATACAGTAGAGGCTGTAGCAAAATGCTGTCAAGAGCCATCACACTCATTAACCTGCCAGCTAATTAGCCTCCTCCTGCCTGATTGCTGACAAGTTCTTCAATCTGAACCTATCACTGTTGTGTCAGCGCTGAAGCACCAAGCGAAGTGGAGGAGGGCTCCATTAGATGTTTGCGAACAAAGTCTGTGCATTAAAGGTTTGTTTTCTGCACTCCAACAAATGTTACAGCATTAATATTCTCAGCTATAATTAAATTGGCAACTCTTAATTATGGTAATTAGTGCATTAACCATGTCTTGCCCGGTGTCGCTCGCAGGCGAAGCTCAGGGATGGAAGAGGAAAGCCAAGACGCTGCCCATTTCCCGGCAGAGCTGTCATGCCAGGGGGCACAGCCTCTGCCCCCTGAGGCTCCAGCTGTCCGTAGGGCAGAGCCGGGGGAGAGGAGGAAAAGCTGGGATGTGTTGGCACTGAACACTTGTACTTAGTGTTAAGGAAACACCTATGGGAACAGAATGAATGCGAATGTCCCTGCCTGCGTGGCCGGGCTGTCAGTGCTTGGTTGGGTAGCAGTGCTTTGGAAGGGCAGAGCACCATGCCCTTCCTGCCATCTCACGGACTCTGTAATCACTTGCCCAAATTTTCACTCCTGAAGAACTCAGGAAATGAGTTTTTTCAGTCCCAGTTGGCTGCCTTTGAACTGATGTTCACATGACAAAATCAACCTGTGAATCGCCATGATTTGCATGAGTGCCCTGGAGTTTGGAGAGCTTCAGCAGTGGCTGGCAGAGGCTGCGTGTCCCTGGTGCCATGCTGGGTCACCCGAGGGACCTGCAGATGAAGCTGCTCCTTCAGAAGATCCCAGGTTTATATCCACTGCCTTGTGGCACTGTGCTTGGAAAAGACACAGCCTGGTTTTGGTTCAGGGTGTGAGGACTGGCTGCACTGGTGCCTCGGGGTTGGTGGGAAATTGGTGCCAATATGTTTTTGAGGTCTTCAGTCAAGACTCCTCAGGACTTCATGGAGTGACCTGAGTACCACAGTCTTACCTTCTGAAGAAACTGAGGCACAAGGAGAGCAAGTGGTTTGTCTGAAATCCCACAGCAATTTTGGGGTGGAGTTGGGGCAGAGACCTCAGTGCCCAACCCAGCTCTGCACCCAGCTCCTGCTTAGCTCTCCCGTCTTTTGTGTGATATCCCAATATGTTTTGGATTTCATCAGATGTGAATCTGGATAATTCCTGTTCTGCTGTTCTGGCTGGGAATGTTTGGAAAACACAGCAAGGTCAGTGCTAAATGCTGAACAGCCAGCAAGTAAAGGTCTGGTGCTCATCTGAGCTAAACTGGAGACATAAAGATAGATAAATGTGAGTGTGGCACCCAGCACTGAGGGTAAATGGCCCCAGCGAGGCTGGCAGGAGGGTCTGAGGGACCTTGGTGCACCTGCAAACGGTGCTGCAGGTCCCTGTGCATGCCAGAGCCAGCAGCTCTGATGGAGTTGTGCCGAAGGACTCTTCCAGTCAGCCCTCAACCTGTCTCCCAGCTTCTCCCCTGATTCCAGGGAGAAAGGAAGTTCTGCCTGACGTCTCTGTGCAAGGCAGTAGCTATTTAGGGGCAGTGATTCTTGCTACTTTCAAAGGGGGAAAAAGTGTTACCTTGATGTGTGCTCTTTTTTTTCCCAAGTGCATAATAATTCCATATGTATATAGGAAAAAGGGAGATAACCCAAGGCGAATTTAATTTCAGATTGGGTTTTCGCTTAATGTATTATTCATAGTATTATTTATATCATCACTTAGACACATCCCTGGCAATAAACTGAAAACTTAACTTTAACAATATCGGGCACCTCTGTTTTGGGGGCGATGGTGGGCTGGGAGCCTTTGGCTCCTCTTCATCACATGCGAGGGTTTAATAACGGCTGCAGGGTGGGGGAGGGTGTTTAATGAGGGGCTTGGAGGGGGGTTGTTTGGCAGCTTTTTTATTCCCCCCAACATTTTTGCTGCATGACCTGGTTTTGCATTTTTCTGCATCTATGTTCATCTAATTAGGATGTTCTAAAAAGACCTGGACCACTTATTGTACAGAACTGTAGCCTGTGGGTATTTAATAAGGAGCTTTCAGTGGTACATTTGCATCTTTTGCTCCGGGTCTGAATAGCGAATTACCTTAAAGATCATTAGAAGCGCTGCTGCATTGTTAAAACCAGGCCACGGTATTCTAATGACAGTTTAAAACTTGAGGCGTTCCCTCTGCCACGGCTCACCCCGGCATAATTGTGCGTTGCACGGGTGACCCTGCTGGAAGCGGCTGATCCTGGCAGCGTGTCCCCGGGCGCGCTGCTGGGGCAGGTGGGCTAGCACCCAAACAGCCCGGAGAGCACCTCCGGAGAGCGGCGGCGACAGCGGCGACAGCGAGCCCTGCTTGCTGTGTGCGCCCGAGAGTGCGGCTGTGACACAGCTCTGGGGCAGGCAGGGCAGGGCAGGGCAGGGAGGGCAGGGAGGGCAGGGAGGAGCCGTGCGGAGCCGAGGGGCAGCGGGCTTGCCCCGCTCACCTCCCGCTCCGAGCCCAGGAGCCGCTCCCGGCCCCGCACACCGAGCGCACCGGCGGCCCTGGGCATCCCCAGCGCTGGCACTGCACTGTGAGGGGTGCTCCCAAAGACCTGCCACCGAGGAGCCCTGCAGGTCTGGGGAAGGAACAGGAGAGGATGAGTTCAGGGACAGCCTTGGGAAGCTGGGAGCAGCGTGGGTGGCTTGGCTGAGGGCTGAGCCCCTTGTGCAACCTTGGGCTTGGCTGCCTGGCCTGCTTTGCCCGGCTCCTCCTGCCCAAATGTGTTCCTCTCTCTGTGGTTCGTGTTTCCACTTTCCACAATACATTTTGTGGAGCTGATGGGCTTTGTGGCTGCCCAGATCTTACGATACAACTTGGAGAGGTTTCCCACGGAGATTTTCACATTCTGTGTGCCAGCTGAGTGGCAGTGCTGGCCAGGTGCTGAGCACTTCTGCTCTGTGTCCCTGCCTGCATAAGTGTTGGTGCTGTGTCCGCCAGTGGACAAACGTGTCATGTTTGCCATTTCCCGACTTTCTGGTCATTCCTTCCTTGCTGTGGAAGTGATGCCAAGCCGAATGCAGCTGGGTGCTCCAGGAGCCCATGTCCAGGACCTGGGGGGAGCCTGTGCAATCCTGGGAGCCCCTTGTCACCTTCCCTTGACCCTCCCTGAGTGCTGCCGGGTTGAAGGATCCAGGAACCGAACTCCTCTTTGTGCTAAGGGGGCTGCTTTCCCTGGGGCTGCGAGGGTGTCGAGCCAAGCCTGAGCACTTCTTCCTGAGTAAATCAATGCTGGTGGGGCAGCCAGGCTCTGATGGAGTCTCATGTTGAGGAATTACATGAAGAAATGAGGGACCTTCAGGTGAACGCACTGCTTGGGCAGGTGAATGGTTTTAGGTGGTTAAACCTGCCAGGAATAGGCTGGTGATTTGGTGGAGAAGCTGTTTGTGCAGAGAAGAATTTCTCTTTAAAAAATTCAGTGTAACCAGCATTATTTTTTTCCTCTGGGATCCCAGACAATGAATGCACAGGCCTGTTCATTAATATCAGTTGTCTTCTGCAGGGAGTATCCAGATTTGTCGTGCCAGGTTTTAAATTTTTAATGTATTACCAGTTCTTACGCGGAGCCTTTTCTTTGTTCTTTTTTACACTAATACTGTTTTGTATTCAACCTCGCGCTCAACTGATGCATCTCTTGGTGTCCCTTGTAAAAGCTCTCCCCTTATCAGCCCTGTTAGGTCTGACAAAGTCTGTCTTTGTGAGTTCTGCAAATGTTCGTGTCCAATTTTCTTTTCAGCGGAGCGGGGTGGGTGTTTGAGCGGTAATTGCTCTATGCTAATCCTGCTTTGGCAGCGCCGGTGCCGCGGCTCCGCCGTGCGGGACCCGGTGCCCGGGCGGGGGCAGCGGCCGGCCCGCAGGGCTCCACCTCCCTCCACCACCGGTGAGCCTGCAGGGGAATCGCACCAGGAGTTTTGCCGGTTCCCGTGCTGATGGCAGGCTCGTGTTTCGGGCACAGCTCGGCCGGGCACAGCCGCCGTGGGGCCGGGCTGAGTGCCCGGCGGTGCCTGGTGATCGCCTCGCGGGCTGGGCTCAGCCCCAGGCACGGTCCGGGCTGCGCCGTGCCGAGTCCAACCAGACCAAGCGATTTGCATGACAGACTGTAACTCTTAAAAATCGTGCTCGTAAACATAAATAATTAATCACATTATAGTTTTTATCATCCTTTTCCTTCCTAGCAGTATTAATAAGTAGCTCATCTTCTAGCAACACCTGTTAAACCCAAAGCTGTCAGTCTTTATTTTCCCCAGAGAGCCAGGGAAAAATTTGTTATGCAATAATTTCTCTTTTACTTTGTGCTATGACTTCGATGTGTTTTGTGTTTATCTGTGTGTACACAACGCGTGAGAATTGTCTCCGTTATTTGCTTGCTTTGTGCACGCCCTGCCCTACCTGGGACAGCACGGGGAGGTCCTGGTTGTTCTCCTCAAGGCACCATCACACTCCTCTGCAGGTGCAGGCCTTGTGCAGGGTCACTGGGGAGGCAGGGTCACTGGGGAGGCCCTGGTGAGGGGCAGTGGTGGTGTCCCAGTGTGGCCACCACGGTGCCAGGCCGCACTCCTGCACCCTGACCCAGCGGTGCGGGACCACCAGCATTTGCAGAACCTTTATTTCCACTTGATTTCCCTTGTACAACAGACATAGGCTGCACAGTGCCTGCTAAGAGACCCCTTGGGGTCCACCCAGACAGAGAGGGTCAGTCAGGATCAACTGCTGCCCATCCTCTCAGCTCTGGCCACTGCCCCTGTGCCCCTGTGCCCAGGGACCCATCCTGGGGGCAGCGTGCCCAGTGCCCTCTCCAGCAGCACGAGGTGCCATTTCCCTGTGGCTCTGGCTCGTAGTTGAGATCAGAGTGACTCTGTGGGTGCTTTGAGTGGCACGGGGGTGTGAGGGCTGGGCTGGGCTGGGCTGTTTGGGCAGCCCAGCAATGCCTGCCAGTGGGGCCTGCAGCTGCTCCTGGGGCTCTCCAGCTCCAGCGCTGGGTGCCCTGAGAGAGGGTGCCCATGCACAGCTGCACATGCATCCCCCTTGCATCACGGACACAGTTCACACCTGTGCTCACCTGTGTTCAGCTCCCTGTGCTGCCTGGAGGCTGTTTGCCCGTTTGGGATCAGGGCTCTCAGCTGCTGGTGGCGTGGGGAAGGGACTTTGTGGTGCCCTGCTCCATCTGCACGGGCTGTCCCTCTCCTCTTCCTCAGTTTGCAGCCCTGGAATTCCAATCTAGTACTCATGCAAAGAGGTCTGCAATAAATCTTGCAGTCAGCATTAAATATTGTTTGTTTTAGCTGCCTTGCACTTCATGTTTCCCCTTTTAAGGCAGAGCCATTCCGAAAGGTTAGATTCACAGTTAGTGGCGCTTTAGCTCTCCCTTTTGAATCAGTGAGGTTGCCGTTTTATTGCTCTCTGACTTGTACTTCAGTGATGAGAGTAAACTAGCATCAGATTAAAGGTCAGCAAATCCCATCAAAGAGAGGAATATTAGGGGCACAGATAGTTGGAGAGGCAGCACACCACTGGGTATTGACAGGGTGATTCCAGGGTATCACTCAGCAGAATTATAGCTGCCCAGAGAGTCAGTACTGCTTTAATGAGCCTGTGTGAAGAGGAAGAGGGTGGATTTATGTAGTTCCTCATAATTTTCTGTAGAGACTGTTATTGCAGACATTCTGTGGAGTGTTCTGGTCTTTCATTTAATTCAAAGGTCCTGGAGCTTTTCCATCCAAAGATTCCTTTCTGTTAGCTCAAATCAAAGCTGACATCTCTGCCTCTGCCACCTGAAGCACTGGCTTAGGGAAGGGCTGTTCCTAGCAGGTTCCAGGTCCTCTGTGCAGGTAATCCAATCTGCAGGGCTGAGCAGGGACCTTGCTGATGTGTTTCACCATCATACAGGCAGCTAAAATAGTCATTTTTGTGTCACTATGAAACAAAAAAAGGTAAAAATTTTCAGTGTGTTCTTCTGTGGTGTCTGGGCTGGGAATCCCACATAGTTTCTGCCTCTGTTAGGTAAGTATTGCCTCCAGTGCATGGCTTCTGTGGTTTACATGTGCTTTCCTTCTTTTGTTGAAATGCAATTAAATAAAATACAGAGAGCACAGGGTCAAGCTGTGGGTGCATCAGGTCATGTTAACCCCTGCAAGGAGGAGAGCACCACGGGGAGCCAGGAAGTTGCAGCATTTATTCCTACTCCCTCCTCTCCTGTTGGTGCTAGGATATCGAGCAGGAGATAGAATGTTTATGCTGGGCAATAACAAAAGATTCCAAACATTGCCCAAAGTGGTGCCTGCTCCCTGCAGGCAGCAGCTGGAGCATCTCTGTGTGCAGAGCCCCTCCTAAGACTCACTTGGTGCTTATGCAGCTTTTGTTTACAGCTTGCTAAAAGCAACAATTTATGAGCAACTTTACCAATCAGTTTTAAAATCTGTTCAGTTTTATTACTCAGTGTAGATATCCATTTGTGTGATTTATTGGTAGGAAATTCTACAAGTATAAAACTTTGATCATATTTTTACATAAGGGTGCATTTGTGCAATGCTAAAGCAGGGACCTTGTGTTCCTGAAGTGGGAGCTGGCCTTGCTGTCCTGCTGGGCACCTGCCACAGCCCCTGGCTGCTGGGACACAGCACCTGGAGGCTTTGCAGGGTCTCAGGGCTTTACTCATGATCTGGAGCACCCTGGTTACTGGAAGGTCTGGTGCAAGGTGTCCCTGCATTTAGAGGGGGTTGGAACTGGATGATCTGCAGAAGGTCCCTTCCAACTCAAACTGTTCAGTGATTCAGTGGGGGCTGCATCCAGCATCCCTAAAGCCACATCTTGAGGAGTGCCTGGAGCTTCCCTAATCCACCCTGAGCCACACAGCCAGCTCCATGAAACTGGGCTGTCCCCCTTATAATAATGCAAATAAAACTTGGTGTCCCCCTGCCAGTTGTCTGTGTCCTGCCGTGCTGGTGGCCCTGGTGACATGCTGGTGTGGGGGCACAGCCACCTGCTGCAGGAACAGGGGATGCTGTGCCAGTGCCAGTGGCACCAGTGGCTCTGTGTGAGC
>JAVTVJ010000376.1:1787500-1797500 GCA_034509425.1 Eopsaltria australis
ACTGAGAAAGGGTCCAGAAGCTAAAATAAAAAACAACAGTAGAAATCATTGATGAGAAGGGAAGGAGAGCTGGAGTGGATTAAAACCAGGATGTTATTGAACATGCTGACAGCAGAGCAGAGGAGAGGAGTGTGACAAACAGGGGAGCAGCTCAGCAAGGAAATCACCCCTGTGTTACAGCACTGCAGGCCAGGAGCTGTGCCAGGGCAGTGGGGCCTGGCAGATGAGGGAATGAGGGATGGGCACAGGGACCACCACCCCTGCTGCTGCAGGGACTCCCAGGTGTGCCATCACCCTCCCTGGCTGCAGCATGGGTGGCCTGAGCCGTGCCAGGGGTGTCCCCAACACGCGTGTGCCAGCTCAGGGGCATGCCGGGACAATGTGTGCTATCATCAGCTTGTGTCTGTGGGCCTCTGAACAGGCAACAGAAAGAATTTAAAGTGATGATGAGACATTTTTATTATTCCCATGAAATTATATGGAATTATAGTTCTAAATGAAGGTGACAGGTTTAGAATGTCTATTTTAGAGCAAAATTAAAGCCTTTTTGCTTTCTTGAGTTGGAAGGTTGGCCAGTGGGGGGGTCATCTCCCACTGCGTGTCCTTGGGACAGTCAGTGTGGAAGTCAGAGTGCATGGAGCACACTGCTGGTGCTCAGGTCCCTGCCTGGCAGCTGTGTGGTGCTGCCACATCTGGCACAGCCTACACAGGTTGCTGCTGTGTTTGGGAGCAGAGAGGGTCCCATGGCACTGCTGTCCCCCCCTGGCACTGTCTGGACTGCGTCTTATGGGACCAGCTGTGGAGGGGGTGCTGGCTGGGGTGCTGGGGCCATGCTGGGGGCAGGGCTGGGGCAGGGCTGGGGCAGGGCTGGGGCAGGGCCGTGCCCATGTCCCCAGGCAGGTGGGTGTCACAGGGGGCTCGTGGCAGGCATGCAGTGAGTGGGCAGCGAGTGGGCAGTGGCAGGGCAGATGCAGAAGTACTGACTGTTTTCTCTTGTTCTCTCTTTTCTGTCCAAGGTTTGAGCATCCGAGGAGCCCAGGAGGAAGACCCTCCCGATCCTCAGCTAATGAGACTAGACAATATGCTTCTGGCAGAAGGAGTCTCAGGTCCGGAGAAAGGTGGGGGATCGGCGGCAGCAGCTGCAGCCGCAGCAGCCTCTGGAGGGTCTTCAGATAACTCTATTGAACACTCAGATTACAGAGCCAAATTGACCCAGATCAGACAAATCTATCACACAGAGCTGGAGAAATATGAACAGGTCAGACATCAGCCTCTCAGTTGTTCGTGTACCTGACGCTGCTCTCCTCTGCTTGCCAGTGCCCACCACTGCCCACTCTGGACCACAACCCTTCCTCCCCTTCCCCACCCCTCTGCCCACAGAGAGCCACGATGGGAGTCTGTCGGGCTCTGAGGAGCTGCTGGCTGGAGCCAGGGTGCATGTCTTGCATGCATGAGTGTTTTCTGTTGTCTGTAAGTGCACAAGAGCAACACCCAAGCCCGTGTTTCTCCCCTTTGCCCAGCTCATAGAGGCAGAGAGGAGAAGAGGTGTCTGTGACTCAGTGCCACCCTCTGCCCTGTGATGAGGTCTCACACAGCTGGGTCTGGCAAGCTGCTGCCCAGGCAGACAAGGGCTGCATTGGCCATCGCAGGCTCCTGGAGCAGGTGGCAGGAGACTGGCACAAGACTTGGCCACAGCAGGTCGGCTGGAGCAGGTTGGAAGGGAGTGGTCAGTGAGGTGCCAGCAGAGCACCTGGCCCAGGCTTTGGGACAGGAACTAGGAAAATCCTGGTTCAGGCAGATGCCAGCACAGTGTCTTTGTTTGGAGTGAAGAGCATGCTGCAGAGACCTGCAGGTTTGTGTTCACCACTGGGACCTGGTGGCCCAAGACATTTGCCACGCCGGTGGCACTGAGAACACTGCCACATGCTGCCAGGTGCCAGCAGCTCCGTGTGTCTCAGGCGCCATGGCAGTGCCTCGTCTGTGCTGTCTCTTTCACTGTGTTGTTCAGGTGGAGAACAAATAACTGAGCAAACACCTGTCAGGGTCTTTGTGCAAATCTGCTGTTCTGCCCTGGCTCCCCCAGGCCCCAGCAGTGCTGTGCAGAGCCCCGAGCTCTGCTGGCCCCGCCGGGTGCAGCTGTGGCCTGGGGATGGGGGTGGCTGTCGGATTGAGGAGCCCCGTGCAGCAGCAGCAGCGTGTCTCAGACAGGCACAGGGACACAGGCTGCAGGCAGATCTGGGCCAGAGAGGCAGCAGCTCGCTGCTTGCAGCCGGTTCCTGGCAAACATCCTTGCACTCTAATAAGTTTAATGACGTGGGGGAAGCAGGAGCATTTTTTTCCCTGTAGCTCCATTTACAAAGGTTTCGGCTGAAATGTCACAGCCATCCGTCCACACCACAGGAAATTTTGGAGGATGCTCAAATGCTGCTGGAGCAGGAGAGAGAGGTAGAGCTGAGGATGAGACGTGCATGCTTCCCCATAGATCCTGACACCCAGCCACGTCTGCTCAACAGACATATGATGATTTCCCTAGCCTGGCAGCAAACTGTCTCCTGCTGGTTTGTCTCACCACAGTGCCCGAGAGGCAGCCAGGGCTTGGCATCCCAGCCTCTGGCGCCACAGGTTCTGGGAGGCAGGAGCCCTCCTGCAGCGGGGAGCCCGTGCTGGGCACCTGCCTGCGCCACAGAGCCGCCCCTGCCGTCCCTGCCCAGCACAGGCACTGCCTCCCACGGCAGCCGGCACCAGAGTGCCTTCCTGGAGATGCTTTCCAGGCAGAGTTTGATCCTGATATTTGTTGCCAGTCAGGGGAATGCACTCAGGAAAGAAAAAAAAAAGGGAAAGAGAAATGGAAAGTGTGTCACGCCATCACCCAGCGCTCCCTCGCCGGGCGCCAGGAGAAATGGCCACGCACAGGCAGCGCCTTCCATAATTTACAGCTCCTATAGCAGAGATGACATATTGAAAGCTATCTGCTGTAATTACACTGAAATACATTTTTTGCTGTAGGCAAAAGTACTGTAAGGGTCCCAGGCCTCCCGGAGCAGCTGGGAACCCACTTCCCAAGTTCACAGATGTCTCCTGAATTCACCCCGGATTGGGCTGAGGTGTGGCAGCTCAGGAGCCCCAGCAGCCTCACGAGCACTGGCTGCCACCCTGCCCCTCAATGTTGTTTTGGGCCATTTCCTCCCTTTTCCCTGCGCAGCCGTGATGAAGCACTGAGGCAGCAGGAGCATCCCTGCTCCTACAAGGTTTCTGAGCAGGTTAACAAGGCCATCACTTATAACCTGACATTATTAATAATGTCTCAGGCACCAAGCAGAGGCCTGAAAAATAGTCCTGGAAAAGGGATCAAGTAGCTCGGACGCTATAAATAAACAAGAGAAACAAGACAAAGCATCAGAGTCTTCTGAGCTTCCTCCCACTGTGCTGTGTGAGGCAGCCCTGCAGAGGGGAGGTGCTGGTGGAGATGAATTAAACCCAGGCTCTCCAAGCAGTTGTAGCCAAACCAAGTCTCATCAGGCAACTTAAGTAAAGTCAGGGAAAGGTTTTTGCTTCTTGAAAGCAAGAACCTCATTTTTGCTTTTCAATGTCCAGTTTTTGATACTACATCTCTTACAGAAAATACATACCTGAAAATATTTCTAATGCAACAGTTGCCAATTTTATTGTACTTTAAAGTTAAATTCCCAGGATCTGAAAACAGGGGGGCTTGTGGCAAACTGTGGGCCTGGAACGTCCATTCAGTGCTGAATTCTTGGGTTCAGCTGTATTTTGGAACAACCAGAGCTGCTGCCTGGTCTCAGGGGAAGAGCTGCTGCATTTTAGTGCCTGTGTCCCCTTCCCTTCTGTGCAGCAGTTCCTGGGTGAGCCAAAGCTGCTGCTCCTGCCGTCGGTCGGGGAGCTGGACCTGGACTTGTGCATGCTCAGGGTGTCCCCTGATGAAAGAAGGAGAATGTGCCAGTGGGCAGGGAGGGTGAGACGTGTCCAGCTCCTTCCCCTGGAGCTCGGAGAGGCTCGACACAGGCAGGGCTGGCAGGCTGGATGAGGCCTCGGCAGTGGCAAGAGAAGGGCTCTGCACCAGCCCTGCCGAGCGCTGCCTCCAACGGGGGCTGCAGGCATGTAAATTAGCCTGTAATTTACTTTCAGTAGTGTAAAGAAAAAAAATCACTTTGCCTGAAGTGTATGCATCTTTCTTAAGGGTGTACCCAGATTTTAATTATCTAAATGTAAATACTTAACGAATTTTACTTAGAGTAATGAGCTAAAGTGCACACTACATAAATGAGATGTTCTAATTAATCATGTATGAACTACTGGTTTAAAGAAAAGCTATGTGAATTCTGCGAATGTTGGGCTATTGCCAAATTGCTAATCAGCATTTGCATTCATAGATGGCTTCACTTAATAAGTTGTGAGACGTTCAGCAAATGTTATAGGAAATTATGAGTTTTTAGATGCATAAACTTTTCACTTTTAACTCCTTCCCTCACGTAATGTATTGAAATGTTGGAGAATCCTTGAAAATGTGGTTGTCAGACATATTATGTACATATTTTGCAGCCTGGCTTTAGAGGGAAGAGGGGAGCTGGCAGAGTTTTTGTCAGGTTCCAGCCTGCAAAGGGAAGGCAGGACAGCAGTGTGACAGCTGCTTGGATGTGCAGAGGCTCAGACCAGGGGGTTCCTGGTGATGGCTCAGCCTGAAGTTTCTATCAACGTGTCACAGTCTGGGAGTGATCAGCAAGGGCTCCCTGTGCCTTCCCTCAGTGCCTCGGCCACACTGGGGCCAGGCTGGGGCACAGTGCCACTGAAAGCCACCTGGGCAGGGGACACACGGTGCCTCAGAGAGGTCTCTGGGTCCTCGGTGCTGCAGGGGTACCCAGGCTCAGGGCTTGGGGCTACCTGGCTGTGAGGTGTGTGGGACCCCATTCACACCCTGCCCCTGCCTGCAGCTGGTACAGGGCTGATCCAACTGCTCCTCTCCACTGGGGACACGGGGATGGCAAAAGGGATGAGCGTGGCAGGAGCAGTGCCGTGGTCACTCAGCTCCCCTGGCTGCCCCAGGACAGCTGCCAGGTCTCCTGGGCAGGGTGTGTGGGATCCTGTAGCCACATGTGTGTGGAGGGGACAGGGCCATGAGAGGGTCCCCCAGCCCCTAGTGCTGCCTTCCTCCAACAGCCAGGTTGGAGCTGGTGTCCTTGTGGGACAGCACAAACCCATGTCTGAGCCTCTTCTTCCTCCACAGGCATGTAATGAATTTACCACACATGTAATGAACCTCCTCAGAGAACAGAGCCGGACACGTCCCATTTCTCCCAAGGAGATTGAAAGGATGGTGGGCATCATTCATCGAAAATTCAGCTCCATCCAGATGCAGCTCAAACAAAGCACTTGTGAAGCAGTAATGATTTTAAGATCAAGGTTCCTTGACGCCAGGTAAGTCAGGGGCAAATGTCCCTGTCTCTTTTGGGGGGAAGCAGTAATTTCTGGGCAGCCCAGGAGAGCCTGGCTATGCTGGGAGGGGTGGGTGGGAGAGGCTGCTCTGTCCCAAAAAAAGCCTCTGTCCACAGCTCCTGTGGAAGGGACCCCCTGCACAGTAGACTTTCAGAAGGTCTTTTCTACAAATTTTAGTGCAAAGACTCGGCTTGTTTGCCCCACCTGAGCCACCTGCACCACTGTTGGAGCTCGGAGCCATCCCCAGGGCTCACAGCCACCTGTGCAGGCTGCTTGCTCCACAAGCTGCTGGGAGGCAGGCAGACATGGATTAGGAGGGGGTTTAGGAACATTCAGAATGGTTTTGAAGCCTGATGAGGTGGGATAGTGATCCCCAGCCCCATCCCCTTCCTAGGGCCCCAGCAGCTGGCAGAGCCCGGCAGAGCAGGAGGGGAATAGGGAGGAGCAGCAGGCAGCACACGGAGCCTCCCTTCTCCAGCAGCTCACGCTTCACACCTGAAAGCTGTGAGGAGCTAAACAAGCCCAAAATAATGTTATTAACAAGGAGGTCACTGGCAGGTGTGGGAAATCAGGGTAATTGCAGGCAGTTGGAGGAGATGTCTATGGAGAGCTCCAGGAACGCAAAGGTAGAGCCTGCAGATGTACATTTTAAAGTGATTTCTTTAAAAAGGAGGAAGGTAAATAAGGCAAAATGAGCGGAAGCATAGTAATGAGATAAACATGGCTCTAGGGAGGGAGCCTGGCTGCTCCAGGATCCAGCACAGTTAGCAGCACCGTGATACCCTGGAAGAGCGCGCTGGGGATTGCGCTCGGCTGCCGGCTGGCCTGGGGCGCCGGCGGTGATTGCAACAGCCCTGGGGGAAGGAGCTCCAAGGAAATGTTTAACTGGAGCCTTCCAGGGGATATTCCGCAAAGGAGAGCAGCCGTTGGCACGGAGGGATGGCGCTGCAGCTGTGCAGGCGCTGCCACCAGCAGCCACGTTGGCGGCCACCGCGGCGAGGGCTGGTGGCTCCTGTTGGCTGCAGCTCGGGCAGGTGCTCTCTGTAAGGCTCCAGTGAGGTCACACACCTTGGGACCTGTCCCATGCGGGGCCAGAGCCTGGCCCCGTGCAGCCTGTGGCAGGAGGGGGCACAGATGGGTCTCGCTCACAAAGCCCTGAAATCCACTTGCTGTCAGAAGCCAATTAGCTCAGGGAGGGCCATGTGAGGACACATCAGCGTGGCTGCTCCATCCTGCTCACCCCAGGGAGCTGTGCAGGGGCCCCAGCTGACCTGTGCTGAAGGGAAGGAGGGGAAGGAGGTCTGTCAGGCTGCTGCTGGCACAGAGGGGCTTTGGGCCAGGAGCTTTGGGCAGGGCTGTGTACCTAGGTGTGGAGGAGCCACAGGGGGCTGCTGGCTCAGCACCTGCCTCACCTTTTCTGCCACAGCACGTGGACGTGGCCTGTGCCCCCATGGGATGAGCCCTGCAGGGAGGTGGCAGAGTCCAGAGCCCTGCAGGGCTGGTGCAGGACGTGGTGTTGCTGCCTGCTGCTCCCTCCCGTGGTGCTGGGGAGCCCAAAGGGATCAGGTGCCAGGACAGCTCTGCTGTGTTGCTCTGTGCTGTTGCACAGGCTGTCAAACGTAGGCTGCTGCCCCCATCCAGCCCTGCCAGGGACCTGCTGGCATCTGGAGGAACAGCAGTGTTTTTCTTTTCTCATTGCAGACGGAAAAGGCGCAACTTCAGTAAACAAGCCACGGAAATCTTGAATGAGTATTTTTACTCCCACCTCAGTAACCCCTACCCCAGTGAAGAAGCCAAAGAAGAGCTGGCAAAGAAATGCAGCATCACAGTATCACAGGTGAGCAGCAGGGAGGACCCCCTGCACCCACAGGGTGTCAGTCTCCTGGTTGCCCTTGCAATGCTGCCTGTCCCTCCAGGCTCTGGGAGGTGGTTCCAGTGGTGGCAGGTGGTATGGAGCAGGAGCTGGGCCTGCCCAAAGCACCTCTGTCACCCCTTCATATTTGTGTGTTGATTATGGTGAGGTTTGCAGGGCAATGGGACGTGGCTGAGCTCTGCAGGAAAGGCAGCCTGCCTGTGGTGCCTGGAGCTGTGCTGGGGTACAAAGGTGCTGTGCACAGAGAAGATAAAAATAAAAAGCAGCAAGGTCTGGCACCCCACTTCACATCAGCCTTCTCTCTGCATCAGTGAGGCTCCCTGGCTGAGCCTTGCTCTTCTCTGAATTCCTTACGGCTGACCAGGATTTTGGGGAAAGGACAGTTTATTGACAAATTTAGGATCTGTCTTTATAGATCCAAATTTCTTTGTTTTGCTCAAAGTTTTTCTTCTAAGCCAATCAGAAATTCAGCCTCTAGCCATGCTGAAGTGACACAGGCGGCTTCTCTGTGACAAAACTACATGAGGCAGATTTGTTCCTTTTACCACACATAACAGCTGTTACTGTGAAGTTAATGCAAGAAACCCAGCATTTCCCCAGTCAGGACTGTGCCATCATTGGCTGCAGCTGCTTTCTGTCTGGGCCAAAGTACCTGTACAGCTTGGACTGGTGTCTCACAGTGGTGCTCAGGCCGATGACACCATCGAGTTTTCCTTTAGGCAGCTCAAAAAGCAAAACACCACTTGGCATTCCACGTGGCCTGTATGTTTGCTAGAAACCCCAACCATTCCCACACAGATCTGCCTTGTACAGCTTGGAGAAGAACTTGAACTTGGGTGGCAGGGAAGTGCCCTGGCAGTTTCCAAGTTCTCCTGTCACCAGGGCTGCTGTGCCAGCCCCTCCCTGCTCCCTCAGCTCCCTTATCAATATTTCAGGTCCTTGAGAGGAGCGGTGCCTGCGGCGCATGTGTTAACTATTAATGACTGCAGGCTGCAGTATTGGCATTATTAGCAGCACAACCTTTAGCTTTATAATTAAGACCTGAGTTGAGATTTACTTTATAGGTCTCCATTGAATGCATGAAAAATTCAGGCACTTTATTGAAGACTTTCAAATGAAAGGCTGCCCAGCTCCTCCAAATTTGGAATTGCTTGCCTTTGGATGGCCCCACAGTACCAGAAGTGCCCCAGGACATGTGTGTGCCTTGCTGTCTCCTTGCCTGCTCCTTGGCACGCAGCACGTCCCCCACTCTGACTGGGGTGGGAAGTGCCTGTGCTGGTGCCAGGGGAAGGCACGGGCTGGGGATGGAGGCAGTTTCTCCCAGTGCATTTACAAATAGCTGTGGTGATGGGCAGGAGGTTTTTGGGGGAGATTCAGCACACAGCTTGTCCCCTCTCACACTGCTCCTTCCTCACTCGAGCATCACACAGGTGACTGCAGCCCCGTGGGTGAGGGCAGCTGTGGTGGCTGCTGGGCTGCTCCCCCGTGCCCTCAGGCTTCCCTGTGGCTGCTGGGGATGCCTGGAACCAGCCAAACAGCCTGAGAGCACACGAGTGCCAGGGCACTGTGGTCTGCAGCCTTAGTCTTGCTGCTGGTTTCAGTCCTTGGCACAAGTTGGTTTGTGGCAATTCCCTCAGTAAGTGGCGTCCAGAAATCTTCCACGTGATCCAAGACAGCCTGCAGGATAGTTAGGAGAGGCCATGCCATCAACACCAACTTGTAAAAACCAAAAGTTCTTCAGCTTTGGTTGTTGTGACTGGGGGAGATGACATGGGAAAGAGCCCACCAGACCTGCTGAGGGGCTGTTCCCTCTGCACCCAGTGGTGAGTGTGCCTGGCAGGGAGGGCCTTAGAGATCCTGTGGTGTGGACAGATAAAAAGACAGATCTAGATAAGGCTGAAGTGACTGTAGGAAATGAGATGGAACATTTGAGAAGCCATAACTGATTGCTTCTAGTGCTAATAGATCTGATTTTCTTAATTGGTTGTTTGATAAGATTTAATGTATATGCTCTAGAATGAAATAAAAGGCAGGCAGATGGTCCAACAACCCAGCAGTGGCAGAGTGCCTGTGACAGGAATATAGGTTTGTCTTTTTAATATTTGATACAGACATGAATTAGTTGTTTCTTGAATCCATTAGGAAGTCTGAGTGAGCAATGGTGTAGCTGCATTGTGTCCTCCATAGCACTGTGTCCAGCAGCCTCAGCCTTGCTGGGTGACATCACCAGCCTGGTGCAAGGGCAATGCTGCCCACCCAGCCTGGCACCAGGGATGCAGGGCTGGGCCATTGGCCATGGCTGGAGCTTCGCTCTGGGAAAGCGTTTTAAATGACTTGGAAAACCTCGGGATGATATGGTAAAGCCTGGAAATGGGGCCAGGTATCATGTAATGGGAGAGGAGTTGTATGAGAGAGGAGTGCCTGTGATCAGCTGCCTCCTTGAGCTCCTGATGGATCTGCTGTCACAGCCAGAGAGCATGAATACCATGGATATTCTAATCTTTGATTTCCAAAGGCACTTCCAAAGGCTGCATGGCAGTACTGCAGGGTTAGTTGGTATTTCCTAGGTCAATTTGGGCTGGAGGTCTCTTTCTTTGTACTGAAAAGGGTGTGTATTTTTGAGGCCCTGTGGTAGAAGAGCTCTGAGCAGAGCAGCCCTGCACACCCTGCTCTGGT
>JAVTVJ010000376.1:1800000-1802500 GCA_034509425.1 Eopsaltria australis
TTACTGTGAGAATTAAATAAACCTTTATTAGTGATGGCTGTTGTTTGATTGGTCCAGGGGCGTGCATAAACAGAGGGGTCTCATGCACATCCATGGACAATACGGTTGATGTGCAGAGATTCCTCAATTATGATACTGTTAATAAAGCATAATCTGATTGTACACAATAATTATTTGCTGGGTTTCATTAATGTATTATTGCTTCTCTGACTGACAAGGTGATATTAAGTGCAATATATAGAATATGGTGGAGTATTATCAGGGGAGTAGGGTGTATAAGGTGCCTTCCATATTACTGGTAAAGGCCAGAGGTTTTCCATTAATTGTGGTTAAACAAAAGCTGTGCTGCATCAAATACAGCAGGATTTGACTCCTGCCTCAGCAGGGTCCTGAACTGGGTGCTGTGATGGGACCCCAGCCCCTGCCATGCCCTGTGCCTGCCTGAAAACCACTGGGCTGTCCCTGGTCCCTTCCCTTTCACCACTGGGTTGTTGCAGTTCTTTTTTTGTCTCTGCCGTGTTGGCCATTGTCCATGTTCCAAACTGGGTTTGTTATTTAGGAGCTCTGTTACAGCAGCTGAAGTTAAACAAAGCCCCTAAGCAAGGTTGTACAAACTTCCCTGAGTGGCTCCAGGCGTGACCCCTGTGCGGGTTAATCGCCGGTGCCCTGGGAGCCACCTTGGCTTCAGTACAGCATCTTCAAAGGGCCATGACAAAGAGACTTTTCAACCATTATTGATTTATATGATTCCTTTCATTTTCAGCCAACCAAACACGATTCTGTGAGTGGGCTGCCAAGGTTGTTCCAGCCCAAAAATAAAGAACAATTGCTCTCACTGCCCACTCCCCCTCAGTCTGCCGGACCTTGGTCCCCCCTGAGCAGCTTTTGGGGTCTTGCACCAGTTGTGTTGACAAATGGCCCATGGCAGTAGGGGACAATGCTGGGCTCAGTGGCTCTGGGATATGTTTGGTCATCAGTCACTTGTGCCTCAGTTTGCCAAGAGAGCAGCAGAGCCCGGTCTTGCTCAGCTCCATGGTGATGTTTAACTGATCCAGGTTAGTGCTCAGTTACCTGGAGCAGGTACGGGTTGTGTTTCTGGCATCTCAAAATGACATCTCAAAGGGATCCTGCTTTGCTCAGTCAAGTACTTCGTGCCTCTCACCCTTCCTACCTCTCTGCACTGCAGGTGTCCAACTGGTTTGGCAATAAGAGAATCAGGTACAAGAAGAACATCGGGAAGTTCCAGGAGGAAGCCAATCTCTATGCGGCAAAGACGGCCGTGACTGCAGCGCACGCCGTGGCCGCGGCCGTCCAGAACAACCAGACCAACTCCCCCACCACACCAAATTCTGGTACGTACCCAGTGCTGCGTTCCAGCATCCTGGAGGGCTGTTGGTCACAGAGGGCCCCGACGGTGCCCTGGCGAGCTCGGTCGGGGTGAGGAGGATGCAGCTCCTCGGCAGCCCCAGCCGTGGCACAGGGAGTGGTGCTGAGCCCACAGGCGCCCAGGCACTGCCGTGGGTGCTCCCAGCAGCTCCACAGCAAAGCTCCCACACCCGTACGGGAGAGCAGAGTGGGGCCCATGGAATTCCCGCAGTGGGAATGGCTGCCTGGCTCTGCCTTCTGGCACCTTCTTTGTTTCTGGAGTTACTTTAAGGTTTTTCTCATTCACTGAAAAGAACGTAAAATGGGGTAGAGGTCCAAGCCTGGTTTTGTAGCACTGTTAAATTTATTATCAAGATAACAACAAAATAAAGGAATATTTTTGCATGCTCTAATTAGAGTTTAAACTGTGGATGGCTTGAAATGGAGTTGATGTTATAAACAGAAATGTAAGGATGGAGCTTTAATTTGGAGTTACTCTGCGACATGTTCTGCTACAGGTCTCACTGGTGTGTTGATGACATTTTACATCATTTGAGGGGGGCATTGCTGTTTGGGGCTCCAGGGGCAAAGGTTGCCACAAGCACAAACACTATTTGCAGTCAAGTTTTGCTGTGACTTAGTTGTGGACAACTTTTAAAGAGGATAGAGAGCCATGGGGAAAAGGAAGACTTTAACTAAAAGGAAGTAAGAAAAAGGTTCCTTCTTTGACAGTAACAAACCACATAATTGGGAACTGCCAACAATTTCCTTTGGAAGGAGACACGAAGCACAGGCTCAAAATGAGTGTTTGGTGATGGCACCTCATGATGGAGTGATCCACAGGGGGACAGCTCTGATATGGAAATGTTGTACAGGCTGCTCTTCCAGGGGGAAGAGCTGCCCTGGGTTGCAGGGAGCTTCCAGACTTGCCCAGCACAGCTCTGGTGTGGGGGCAAGAGCCGGGGTGTGGTGGCCAGTGTGGGGGGCCAGTGGCCACACTCGCCCCACGCCAGAGCAGCATCTTCCCCTACACTGAGCCCTGCCTGTCCTCTCCTCTCCTGCTGCTTCTCCTTCCCCTGCCCTCAGGTCTCGGGGTTATGTTTTTGCAGCTCTCTGTTATTCAGCTACCTAACTC
>JAVTVJ010000376.1:1805000-1872500 GCA_034509425.1 Eopsaltria australis
ATGTTTACTTCAGATGGAATATCTTTAGACTCATATCTGCACAAGAGTTTTTCTTTCTCTAAGTAGATTCTCGTATCTTTAGAAAATAAAAACTCGAGGTGCTTCCGCATCCGAGCCGGGTCCGTGCCTGTTCAGTGTGGCTGAGCAGGGCACGGGTGTCGGCGGGGTTCAGCCTCGGGCTGCTGCAGGTTGTGCTGCCGTTAATTTCACTGAAGGGAAAACCCAAAGCCCTGTGTTTGTCAGGATGGAGCTGCGCTGTTTGCTGTTTCATCTGCAGAGGAGATAATTACCGAGGCTGCTCTCCCCCGGTGCACGCTCAGCGCTCTGCCGTGATCGATGAGCGCGGAGCCGGCCCGGCTGTGGGGCTCGAGGGGCGGCGGCCGGGGCTCCCCCGCCACACCGCCGCTCCCCCTGCGGGTCCCCCGCTGTCCCCCGGCCCAGGCTGCGGGCCGGGGCGCGGAGGGTTGGGGTGGCCGAGCCCCGGGAGCATTTCCCCGCTAACCTTTCCCTGCCAGGGCCGGGGGCAGCGGCGGCGCGGCCCGGGCGCCTCTCGCGGGCGCTGCGCTGAGGCCTCCCCGTCACTTCCACTCAGCGTCCCCCAACTCACGAGCCCCGCGCCTCCCTCTTCTTGACTGACATAAAAATATGTAGCGACAAGCTGTCTGCCACAGCCGAAATCCGATCAGACATTGATTCCAGCAATTGCCTCGATTGGCCGAGACATAAGGCAAATTTGTTCCTGCGCTGCTCGTGCTGAGGCAGGTCTGAGGCGGGAGGGCCGCGGCGCGGAGCGGGGCCGCCGCTGCGGATAATTGCCATTATCTAATTCCGAGCTGTCCCTTCCTGCCTTTACCGGGGAGCATGTGCGGGGAACCGGGTGGGGCAGCTCTGCCGAGGGCCCTGCAGCGGGGAAAGGCCATTCCGAACTTTGGGAGGTGAGGGGAGACGCGGGGGTTAAACGCGGATTGCCCCGGGCTTGGCTTAGGGCAGAAAGCTGAAGTGCCGGTGGAGGGATGTTCCTCATTAGGACAGGGATGGTTTCTGCAGAAATCCCACAGTCCTGGCTGCAGCCAACATCTGGCTAAGGGCTCCTGCTCTCCCTGCTCGTCCGCATCCCCCAGCCCGCTGTGACACAGCCGCTGCGGCCGGGGGGCTGCGGGACGGGCCCTGCTGCAATTCATATGCGCAATGGTATCAATTGACTTGTTTTTGCCTTTGCAGGCTAATGGAGGCTGGCAGGACGCAACCACTCCATCTTCTGTGACTTCCCCTACAGAAGGGCCGGGAAGTGTGCACTCGGATACCTCTAACTAATCTCCTAGCAACACTTTTTCCCTGAGCTGAGATGCCTTGATTAGCGCATTCAGAGTTGCAGGAGAAAAAGGAAAGAGTTTTTTTGTAGCCAACCACCTACAGCTTTACTGTAAAACCTTGTCTTATTAGAAAACTTGGTAAATCTGTTTTTTAAAGGTATCATAATCATTTGTATTTATACTTAAAACACACAATGTTAAAAAGCACTTTATCCAATTAGGCCAAGATTTAGCATTGTTTATAGCCCTGTAACTATTTTATCATAATTTATTATCAGCAGTTTTAATGATGTTGGTCTAACAGTTGCCAATTACTTGGCCTTAAGGGTAAAAGTACAGGACAAGCTTAACCTCAGTAGCAAGAGCAGACACAAAGAACCGCCTCACCCAAATTTAATTGTGTGCATATTTCCATGGAAAGTCGACAGGAATCACAGACTTTGATTGTGTTTCATCTTTTCATATCTCTCACAGAGCTGGAATAAAAAGAGCTGTTCAGTTATTTCGGTTAACAATGGTCGTGTTTAAGAATCCTTATTCGTCACATTTTTTTATTGAGATCTATTGTCTTACAAATTAGATTGGAAGCCAGGAGCATCTTTTCTTGCTAAAGCCCCCCGGAGCCCGAGTCTCCTCTCCGTATCCCGACACGGACACAGGTTGTTCTTGGAGATGACAACTCTTGCTGCTGGTCTCTGTGCACGCCACCACCCGGGGTTTTACAGTACGAGCTGGGTGCTACCCACGCCTGCCAAGGGCTGGTGCCTCTGCTTGGCAGCAAACCACAAAGGAAAAGGAAAGGAAAAAGCACCGTGATATGGAGTGTTGTACATAGTGTAGCAAAAGAGTATTTATACATCTCACCAATCAAACACAGCTTTATTACCTCATGCGAACTCATACAAACCAATAGACTTTCAACATGTTCTGTAGCTTAGAGTGCTCACTTACTACCTCTGAACGATACTCACGCTGTAGTTTGTCTCTTTCTTATCTTTTTGCATCTTGTAATTAACTCTTTGTTTCCCCACGAAATGTAATGTACATTGTAATCTCCTACAAATCAGGGTTGCCTTGGCAACTGCTAAAGAAGCGGAAGTGGAAACATGGGGTCTTAGGTTGGACACAAAACAGTGCAACTGTTGTAAATACTGAGAAGCATTTTGAATGTTCTTCATCTTGTTACTAATACACACAAAAACCAACAACTAATTGTAATGCATACAGACTTCAGTATTCAGTACTGTACATCCCCCTGGATTGCAGGGGCCCTTTCTCTCTCTCTTTTGTATTGTATGCGATTCTGAAACTGATTGAGTCATGAAAATAATTTGTGGCAGTGATTCTAATGTATTAAACCGTTTCGTGTTACTTTCTAACTGGATTACACCCTGGATTGAAAAGTCTTCCTCGTGGTAGTTATATGTAGTTTCAAACATGAATAAACTTTTTGCTTTCATGATCAAACGTTGATGTAATTTCTTCCTGCTCAGTTCAAGTCAGCCTGGGGAGATGTGTCTGTCTCCAGAAGAGTGAGCTGGCGTGGAGCAGGAGCTGAACATCTCTAGACACCACCAGGTCCTTGTGCCTTCTTGCCAGGAGAGGATTGGAAATCCTGGGAGAGGCACGTCCTGGGCAGAGGCTTCCACCTGCCAGCCCCTGCCTCTGCTGCCACGCTGCTGTGCTTGGGAGCCACAAATCAAGTGGAGGTAAAGGAAGGGGTCAGGCCTTTAGATGAGTTTAGAAACGATCATCATATTCACTCTTAATTACCATTTTTATTTAACATTAACTTTGGAGCTATAGCCTCAGCTAACAAGTCTAATGTGATTATAAAAATATTTTTCTTTATTAAAAAAACTTTTTTGGAAGGACGTATATATATAAATGCTAATTTTAAGTCTTTTTAATAAAGTAAAGGTCAATAACAGGTAATAGCCTATTTACCATATCTCAAGGAAATTGACTCACAGGAAATCAAATTAACGTTAATCACTTGCAGCAAATGGTCTTTGATAAATACAACTACTCACTACTTGGGTTAGTGCAGCTAGGCAGGAGGAGCTGAGCGCTCACCAGCACCAGCCCCTGCCACGCTCTGAGGAGCTGCTGGCCCATCACCTTCCCTTCCCTTCGGCTGCTCAAGCCTCCAGGTGATGTTTTGGGGGCTGAACGATTATTTGCATGATTCAATGAGCTTTGTGGTTCAGCTTTTCTTAACAATTCTTGTATCAGGTTATTTTGTAAAATACCTTTGTTCTCCCAGTCCCCCCCGGGCCGTGGCAGCTCTGCACCCCACGCTCACACCCCAGTGACTGCTGCTGCTCCTGTTCACAGGGCACACTCACCTCCATCGGGTTTGGAATTGAACAGTGCTTCTTCTCCTACAGGTGGTGCATTTGAATAAACAAGTAAATAACTAGACGTGCATTGCCAAGCCTTTGTTACCAGTTAACAGGAGCTGGGGCAGGTGGGGACTGTGGACTGCCGAAGACTTCTGCGTGCTCAGGACAAAGCACCCAACAATTTGCATTTGCTAATGGAGCTCCCCAAGTCCACACGCTCGGTGTTCGTGCTACAGCTCAGTGGAAACGGTATTTTATATTTTAAATGTAAAGTGTGTCAGCGGAGGCATGGTAGGCAGCGTAATGAACACTCAGACGTCCCTCATCTTGATCACATCTCTGCTGGCCACAGGCAAGGACCTGTCACACACTGAGGAGGTTCATAGGAAGGCCATCAACAACCTTTGGGCCGCCCTTGCGTGCCCCGCGCCCGCTGGGCATCATTAGCTGCTGCTTTACAGCATTAAGGCTTTGGGTCCCTTTGAATTACAAGTGCAATTTGGCTTTTCCTTACATTGGAGAGCAGCCACGTGGTTCCATGGCAAATAATAAACATCTTATCCTTGAGGCCTGATCACGCATCAGGGAGGCTTACTGCCAGCACCAGCACTAGGATCAAGCTGCTGATGGTGTATTGTGTTTCACCCGGTAGCTACACCCTGAAGGGCTGTCGGAGCCTCGCAGGACCAGCAGCTCACAGGGGAGGAGACCCTCAGCCCTCCCACCCTGGCAGCTCAGCGGCACCACCCTGATTCCCTGCGCCCACATCTGAGCTTTTGGCACACGAGAACCCTGCAGCCGGAGCCCAGCAGCCATGGGAGGTGCCAGCCCTGAGAGCCTGTGGAGCACAGCAGGACCAAACAGCAGGAGGATTTGCTGCAGGTCCCAGGAAGTGCCATCTCCTGTGCCCGACACTGACCTAAGGCACCCGTCACTGGGACAGGCACGAGGGTGTCTGGAGGACAGACCCACAGCGCTGCCCTGGGCACGGCTCGACAGACACTTCTGGGACAAGCCCCAGCTCCAGTACCAGCTCCATCCAACCTGCTGTGCCAGGGGCCCGTGGCACGGCCCCTGCTCGGGGGTGTCCTGCAGGAGGAGCCGCAGGAAGCCCCGCGGCCGGGGACACACGATCCCTGTGGATTGTGACCCGCTGAGCCACGGGAGCAGCCCCACAGCCCCCAGAGAACAGCAAACCTTCACCTGCTGACAGTGGAGCAGGTGACAAGCACCCCCTGTGCCCGGCCCTGGATGAAACAAGGGATCCTGAGCCCAGGAAGGGAGGAGCTGGGGAGACCTTGGGGCACGGCAGGATCCGTGTCCCTCGGGCAGCTCTGGGTGTGAGGCTGGGCGGCGCCGTGTGATCCCACAGAATTGTCCTGACCACACGGCAGCCACGTGCAATGCCACTGCCAGCATCTGTGCCATGTATTTCCAATGTGATAAAAGTAACTGTGAGTAACTGAAGATGTTTCCAGTTTGTGTTAATAAAATACATCTTTTTAAAGAATGGAATTCTTCAAATATTGGCAAATTTTATTTTATTTCATTAGCTTTAATGTCACTGCCATATGGACTGTGAAGAAAAGTGAACCATTAGATCAGAGGGACTGAGTTATCAGTGTGACACAGAAAGCTCTGATACAATTGTTAAGCATAAGCTCTGGAGTGATTTATTGCCTGCATTGTATTAGCCACAGAGGAGTTATGATATGCTCCCCATTCCTGTATCATATTAGGATTTTATTAGTCTAATATGACATGGTAATATAATATATGATTAGAATTCCCATCCAGTGATCCTTTCCTTGGTTGCAGGGGCTGGAGAAGGTTTTGTGTGCATCAGCTCCTGGGCCATCATGCATGCCCAGGGAGGATGGGGGATCCCTGGGATGGTGCAGTAGCTGAACCTCTCCTGGCCTTCCCAGGTGGGACATGGGTCCCTCGCCTTCTGTGGGCACCCCAGGCCACCTGGCTGACACCGAATTTGTTTCCCCTGAATTACAAAGCCGCTGGTTCCTTTCCGCAGGTGGGACAGTGGAAGGATGGAGCTGGCATTTCAATCCTTGCTGACAGCAGAGCCACAGGTCTGGGCTGTGTCCCAGCCGTACCTGGGAAATCGTCCCTGCCATGCGGGAGCACAGGCAGCGGCTGTGCCAGGGCTCCTGCAGCCGCAGCAGAGCCGCTTCCCTGGGCTCAGCACGGGAAGGGATGGTTTGCAGGTGGGAGGAATGGTTTGCAGCGGGCTCCGGACAAAGGCTCCGTGTGTCCCGGCAGGGAGGGAGCCAGGGCTGCGCTCGCAGCTCAGCTCAGCTCAGCTCAGCTCAGCTCAGCTCAGCCTGCGGATGCGCTGGCACGCCGCGCTAATTGCTGTGCCTCATCAGCGCGCCCCCGACCCCCGCATCCCTCCTCACGTCACGCTGCCCTCTGGAAACCCAACTTACCCAACACATCCTGAAGACAAACTTTTCTTCAAAGTTTCCCTGGCGTCCCCATCCGCGTGTCTCCAAGCCCCCCGCTCCGCCTGGGAGCAGCTCGGAAGCAGACGCTGTTTGTAGCCTCATTCTTGCCTCCAGCAGCAGCAGCAGGAGGAAGTTCAAGCATGTCAGAGCGTTACTAGGTGCTAAATCCCAAAATCTATATCAAAGCCTATTTGATCATCTTCCTGTCACTGATATAATAAAAAGGATTAATTTATTGGAGGCTGCCAAAACCCTCATGTGGCAACAAATTTAAGGATCGTGTTTACACAGGCTAATTAAACCCAATTACTTTCATTCCTCTCTGCGGTGCTAACGCGGGTGCTGACGTGCGCGCTGCAGCCCCCAGGTGAGCCCCTGGTCCTGGGGAGGGTGGGGACCCAGAGGCGTCCCCGAGGAGCACATCCCCGGGCCAGGGATCCCCGCACGGGATGGGACCTTCCTCTTCCTCCTCCTCCTCATCCTCCTCATCCTCCTGCTGCCCCGACACGCTCAGCTCTGGGAATGGCTCCTCGGAGCAGGGGATGTGGCACACGGCCACCCCTGGCTGCGGGGGAGCCCGGGGAAGCTTTGGGAGAGCAGACGGGGCCATTGCCCATGGTGCGAGATCACCTATTAACGCCTGCTATTTGTATAATAAAAGGTTGCGGTTTTGGTGGTAAAATTCAGCATAAAGAGCACGCGTCATTAAATATGGAAATCCAGAATTTTATTAGCAATCTGCTAGATCTGAATTGACGCCAATTAAACAAAAAAGATATCATTTATAAAAAGGCAGAGTTCAAGTTGTATTAAATATGAAATGCAATTTTCTGCTCGTTGTGATTTATTACCATTGGTACATTGTTCAAAGAAGCATGTTATATTTCAATAGAGAAATATTGTTTATTCATTAATATTTTAAAACTTGCTTATTGCTGTGTATGACTCTCCTGCAGAATGAAACTTATGATTTAAAACATGAATTAATAAACACATTTGAAAGTGTTAGACAATATCATAACCGCTCATTTTTCATTTTACTGAGAGCATATTAAACTTTTATAATTCTGTACTATTATTTTCCAAATAAAGGTATGGGCTCTAAATTGCTAATTTCAGGTACAGATGAGAGAAAGCAATAACAGATGTTGGGAATCAGTCACTATGTCCTGCTAATACGGCTCAATACTTTCGTCCTCATATTATTCACAAATCTCCTGTTCAGCACCACAGCCCCCTCAGAGAGTCTGGGGTGCCCTGAGTGCCTCTCCTGGTGGGACAGGAGGGTTCCAGGTACAGCACTGAAGGTTCCAGGTGTGCTGGGCCAGGAGAGGACAGTGAGGGTTCCAGGTACGCTGCAGCCCCGGGGCTGCGTCGCGCTCTCAACGCCAGGAAACGTCTGATAGAGGCTGACATCCTAAATGAGGCCGAAAATATTTTATACAAAATGTGATAAAGCAGTAATGATCCCAGAGGCCTCGGGTTATCCTGGTGATTACCTGCACCCACCACTTGAATCAGCAGCATTAAGGGGTCCAGACCCGATACGTGGATCCCTCGGAACTCATTAGTCCTGAGTACTTTATATAGACTCACCTCTCAGCTGCTTGATTCAAACTAACCCTTTTTGTATCTTAAAATCTCTGCTGCCACAGCCTCGCTGTATTACCATAACAATAACCAGTATTTCAATTTTAAGAACTCATTTTTCCTCAAATAGAAAGTGCCAATCAATTTAAGGAGCAGGGGAGGCACGCTGGAGCACAGGCAGGGCACGTGTGCTGGGGCCTCGCCCTCCTGCTCCAGCCCATTCTGGGTGGGAAGCGCTTTCCTGCACTGTGCTCTTCCTCCTCACTGGCACTGCTCCTGCCTCTTCCTCCTCACTGGCACTGCTCCTGCCTCTTCCTCCTCACTGGCACTGCTCCTTCCTCTTCCTCCTCACTGGCACTGCTCCTGCCTCTTCCTCCTCACTGGAACTGCTCCTGGCTCTGCAGCCCGTGCTGGGCTGGGGGGATTCCCCTCAGAACCTGGAACCTCGGTGGGGGAAGTGATGGAAGGGGATGGGGAGCTGACTTTTGGAATGCAGGGAAGGGCCAGGGCTGGGGTGTGACACCAGACTGGCAGGAAAATCCCTGCCCTGTCACTGTGCCCACAGCTGGGCCATGGCTGGGGGGGACAGAGGCAATGCCCTGCTGCAGGGGGCTGAGCTCTCCAGCTTTGCTGCTCCCAGTGGCTCCAGTCCAGGGTCTGGGGTTATGGGGAGGGGTCCAGGCAGCGCCGGCGTCTGCGCCTCATCTGATCGATGGTGGGGTTTGTGTAATGGTGACCCTCACACCTGACACTTAATGGGAATTAACTATTCACCTCTTCACTGGGCAAAGCAAATCGGCAGAACTTATTACTCCAAGCCAGTCAATTAATTAAAGTTCAGTGCTTAATCAAGTTCCAGTGGTCATAAATGGGGCACAGGGATTTGTGTCTCCTGCGCACCATGCTCAGAGGGCACATGAAGCAGAGTGCAGCGTCTGGCAACAAAACCTGCTGTGGGCACAGAGGGAATGTCTGGGGGACAGGAAGGCTGGGCACCACGGGCACTGGGCACCAGGACAGCAGGGACAGGAAGGGACAGCACGGAACTGCAGGCACCCAGCAGAACAATGCCTTTCCAATAGGCGTGCCCATGTGCTTCAGAGACTCTCCAGCCCATCCATAACTGGGAAGGAGATGCTGTCCAGCCACATGGGCAGCAGATTCAATTAGGTTTCTCTCTCCCAGAACGTGGCACGAGAAGCAATCTCTCTTTTTTGAAGAATGTAATAACAGAGTGCAATGGAAATGCGTTGAAGAGACTCCAAGAACAGGATCCCTGCCTTAAATCTTGAAAGCAGTCAAGAAAAATATGTTGTTTACCTGAATTTGTTTTTCAGAAGGCCTCCCAGAGGATTAATAAACTAACCTTTCGTCTGTGAACACCTGGTCCTACAAGCCATCAATAACCTGCTGCACCCTCTGCTCTCAGTGGGAGAGGCAGATTGCAGGAGCCTCAACAGGAGCCACCAAAACGCCGGTGACAGAGAGGACACCCAGCACTCTGCCTGTCCCCAGGGCCTCCCAGGGCACAAACGTGCAGCTGCATTGGGCCATGTCCCAGGAGTGGCCCTGAGTGTGGGGCTGGGGCAGGGCTCTCCCACAGCACCAGAGCCACGGTGGGGCTCAGCCCTGACTCAGCCCTGCCTCGGGGGGTCTGGGGGTGTGAAAGGAGCCAGGTGCCCTGGCAGCAGCACCCTCCCACTGCACGGCTCTGCGGCTCGAGCCTGGCACCCCTTAATTGATTGATCGGCTCGGACTGTCAGCGCTTACTGAGATAATTCAATTTATAAAATCCTATTAAGTAGTGAAAGATTTTTTGATTGTTGAATTGTTTCCTATGTTATGCAAGTCATTTTGGTTCCTCTCACTTGGAAATCTGCTTCCCATTTGTGAGAGCTGGCGGTGGAGCCATTCCCCTCGGCTGGCTGCTGCTCGGATGCTCTGAGGGTGGGTGAGCCCAGGACAGAGGCAGCGGGTGCAAAGGAGCTCCCAGTGCATCCCAGTGCAAAGGAGGTGCCCCAGGCTCGTGGCCTCCCAGTGTCCCGTGGTGTCCCAGTGTCCCATGTCCCAGTGTCCCGTGGAATCCCACTGTCCCATGGCATCCCAGTGTCATTGTGCCCTGGTACGGGGACCATCCCTGCAACTCTCCTGCACCTCTGATCTTGGGCACAGGCAGGGCTCCGGCAGCAGCGTCCCCTGGCAGCCCAGCCCGTCCCTGTGCCCGTGCCAGAGCAGCTCTGGGACCAGGTGGGTGCTTTGGGTGTCCCCGGAGCTGGGGTCCCCGTGTGCCCCCAGCCCTGACCCCGGACGCAGAGCCCGGCAGGAGGAGCCGGGGCTGCCATGTGGCAGCTGAACTTTGGTTTCCATTTCCAGCTCTTTGTTTCCATCCCCCACCCCCATCCTGATGCAAACTCCCCTCTCCGGTTTGTTTCCATAGAAATCCTCAGCTGTAAATCCTTAAGTAACTTTTTTTTTTTTATTTATAGTGTGCTATTAATGTCCTTTCAAGCCGAGGACTCCAGGAAATGAAATAATAGAAAAGGCACCACTTTGAAATGCATCCAGGCATTTATTGTTAGTAAGTGAAAAAGTAACATGAGCATTTAAAGAAAATATTGGCAGATAAATTGGGTTTTAAAGAAAATATAATTGGATATAATTTCTGCTTCATTCAGTTAAATATTTATTGTTTTATTGACTTATTTTCTTTTATTTATAATAAGAACCTTAAGCTGAAATTTAATTTTCGTGATATAAATATACGTTTTCATAGAAAATTTGGCATTTAAAAATGTTATCTCAGACATTAATGGCTTTGATAAAAGCACGCGGCTTGTGCAAGGGTTTGGTTTAGATATTTCCAACCTCAGTAAATACGAAGTAGTCTCTATAATCATCATTATCATAACAATTACTATTATTCTAATTAATGGGTAAGGCTAATGGCAATGCATCCACATGGAAAATCAGTGCTTGCTGCATATTTGAGTTCTTCGCACAGTTTTGCTGAGATCTGCAGAATTTGAGCTCCTCAGAGGAGCCCTGGGCAGGGGCAGCTGAGTTCCCACCCCGGTGGGGGAGGACGGAGCCTCCTCCCTGCCTGGAACAGAGGGCTCGTTTGGTCGGCAGACAGACAGACAGACAGACTGTCAGACAGACAGACGGAACGGGCAGCATCATCGGGGCAGGCACCTTCCACTGATCTTCGTGGAGAGGATCAGCCACCAGGACGCGTCACCGAGCGGCTGCAGTGCCACTGCTGCCAGCGGGACGCGCTCCCGGCTGTCACCTGCCCGCCTGCCGGAGGTGGCTGCCCGGCAGGTGAGCTCCAGACACGCTCGAGGGTCCCCAGCTCGGGGTCTCGGCTGCCAGAGCCCCTGTTTTCCCGCTGCCAGGCGGGTGATGACCCATTGCATCCCGGCATTGGCACAGCTTTCCTGCAGCTCTGCAACCCCGACCTGCAGGAGCTCCAGCGGTGCAGCCTCTGCCTGAGGGGCAGCTGCGGTGTGCTGCCGGTGCTGTCCCCCTGCCTGCCCTGGGTGCTTTGGTGCTGTCCCCCTCCCTGCCCTGGGTGCTTTGGTGCTGTCCCCCTCCCTGCCCTGGGTGCTTTGGTGCTGTCCCCCTCCCTGCCCTGGGTGCTTTGGTGCTGTCCCCCTGCCTGCCCTGGGTGCTTTGGTGCTGTCCCCCTGCCTGCCCTGGGTGCTTTGGTGCTGTGCCTCCCTCCAGCAGTGCCCGTGCCGGGTGGCAGTGCCTGACCCACACACCCTCCCCACAGCACACAGAGCTATTTCCATGGTTGTGGGTTTTCCAAAACACTCCTCCAGTGCTGAGGTCCCTGGCCAGGTGCTGGCCCGCACTGATGGGCTCCCCTGGGACAGGAACACCAGTGCCCACTGGGGCTGCCACCCTGGCACCGCCTGTTCCCGGGGTGGCCACTCCAGTGCCAGGGGGACTCGCTGGTTCTTAGGGTGTTTTGAACCCTCCTGTCCCCGCGGGACACAGCAACGTGGGCTGTGCTTGTCCTGGGACTCCCAAAAGTGGAAGGGAGAGCTCGAGTCCCTACCCCTGCCCTCGTGACCCCTCCGATGGGACAACCAGGCCCAGCTCGCAACAGGGATGCAGCTAGACCACCTGCAGATGGAAATGGTGTTTGGATTCAAACCAGTGCTACAGAGGTGAAAGGCTCTGGGCTTCATTACCAGCCCCTGGAGTCACCCTGTCCCCCTGAAATATGTCATGCACACTTCGAACCTTTCCATTTTTATGGGCAGGTTTAACTGCGGAACAGAGCAGCTTATATCAACAGTGGAAAAACGTCTGGCAAGAAAAGGCCTGAAATGGTAAATATTTAACAGGTCCTTTCTGTCCTCTCCTTCTATGTATTAAAATAATTAGTTTAACAAAGAGGACTCTGTTCCCCTGTGTCTGAGCACGACGTGTCTGGTGCAGGAGCGCAGCTGTAATTCAGTCTCGGGTTCTGCTGGCATTTACACTCGCTGCTCCACGCCGCTCCCCCGGTTCAGAGTGTCAGCAGAACATCTTGATTGAATTACAGCTCTGCATTCGGTTAGGAGCCAGGGAGTATTCCAGATGGAGTTGGGCTGTAGGTATCTGTCTGCGCTCATTTGGGGAGGTAGACCCTCAGGAAAATCAGGATCTGTGGGACGGCCCCAGGGCCACAGGGCTCGTAGCCCTGGCACGCCCGCCTGGCCTGCAGCAGCTCTGGGCTCCTGCCCGCTGCCCTCACGGTGCCCAGCGTGCACACCCTGGGGCACAGGGCACCTCTCTGGTCCTTCTCATCCTGAGAAGCGACAGGAAATCCCGTCCTGCAGCACCACTGGCACCTATTGCCAGAGACGGCCGCTGAGAAAGAGGCACATCAGTTCAGCTCGTCCCTGAATTCCACTGAAGCTCCAAGGAGACTCTGGAAAACAGGACGGGAGGGCTGAGGCGTCGGGAGGGCTCCGGGGTCCGGGCTGTGCCGGCGGCAGCGGAGGCGGTGCCGGCCCCTGGGGACAGCGGTGACCGCGCCGGGCCCGGAGCGAGGGAGGGGACGGGGCTGTGCCGGGCGTCACCTGCAGAACCCGCTGGGCTCCCCAGGGGCTGCGGGGGCTCTTGGTGCTCGCAGCTGAAGGACGCCGGGGGTCCCTCGTGTTCCCACCGACCTCGCCGGATGCTCCGAGCAGCGGCTGCCGGGGACACGGGCTGGGGGGCACGGGGCTGGTCAGGGGACACGGGGCTGGTCAGGGGACACGGGCTGGTCAGGGGACACGGGCTGGTCAGGGGACACGGGCTGGTCAGGGGGCACGGGGCTGGTCAGGGGACACGGGCTGATCAGGGGGCACGGGGCTGGTCAGGGGACACGGGCTGATCAGGGGGCACGGGGCTGGTCAGGGGACACGGGGCTGGTCAGGGGACACGGGCTGCTCAGTCCCTTGGACACGGCAATATTTTGGAAGTGGTGACGCCTGGGGCTGCCCTGGAAGGAGGGAGGAGCGTGTGCCAGGGATGTCCCACGGTAGCCGGCGCCGCATCCTGCCTTTGTCCGCACCCTCGGGCAGCAGCAGCGAGGGCCTTCCCCTAATTTGTCTTGTTAATCAGAGACAGCACATTGATCAGTCATGGTGAGAGCTGGAATAATTGCAGACTCAAAATAGCACCGATTTAAATCTTTCAGATGATAATCTCTTGCCTCGGAAATGCTGGAGCTGATTTAGCAGCAGGAGCGGGTTCCTGGCAATCCTCTTCCCGGGAATGCCGTGCGGGAGGAGCGGGCAGGCGGGTGAGCCAAGCCGGCATCCCCAGCCGGGGTGGGGACCCCAAAACCCCACAGAGACCCGGGTGGGACACAGAGCCCCGAGCTGCCCACGGTGGCTCTTGGGGCAGATGCCGTGGGCAGCAGCTCTGGGGGCTCCTGGCTCCGTTTGTGCCACCTCTGCCAGCACCTGGGCACGGGCAGTGCCACCGTCCCCCGCGACAGCGCTGCCTCCAGGATGGGCCTCCTCTCCCATCGGCGGTGCCAACATTCCCAGCAGGATCTATATCTTTCCATAGGCAGTTTGTTTCATCACAGTAACATAATAATGTGCTGAGAAGAGCTCATAGTTGTGAATTAATGTTTAAAAGCTCTCACTTTTGGGTTGTTGAAATGAATGTTAATTTGACAAATGGCAGCCATTGGGATCGAGGCGGCATTAACATGGAAATCAGAGTTAACCTCCAGCGGGGCAGGCGCAAGGTGAGAGGAGCAGCCGCGGCAGCCGCTGTAGTTTTTCACCTGATGCTCACACTGTAAATACTGCCAGTGCCCGATCTATTTATAGAACTGTAATTTAAAGGCTAGTTCAGGGAAATCTGAATGACATCTCCTTAAGAGAGGCAATCGTGGGGTATCTTGGAATATGTCAGGCAGCTCTCTTGCTTTCTCTCTCAAAAATACTCATATGTCCACTAAATCAATTTGCTTTTCTCTTGTAACTGCATTTGCAGGGCCATTCTTTTCCATTTTCTGTCACTGTCACACGCTAATTCATGTCACTCTGCTGTGCAGGAGGGCCAGTGCTGCCCCTCTGCATGGCACTGTCACAGCTCCCCTGTCCCTCCTGGATCTGTACCCGGGCTGGAGGGCTCCAGGGGGCTCGGGCTTCTCCCCAGGGCTGAGGGTCACACCCCAGGGTGCTGCTCTGCTCCTCTGGGTCTGGGAATGAACCTGTCTAGAAGCTGACTCCACGCGCCACTGCACACCCAGGGTATCTCCTCTGGGGAGGGGGGATCCTAAGGATTTCTACAATTTATTTTTTTTTAATTTACCCTGTTTACCTTGTTTAGTTTTCAGTTTTCACTTAGGAGAAAGGACAAAAATTTTCAAATGGACAAGAAAACGCAATGCCAAAGCCCTGTGTCCTGGGAACAATTAGAGCAGAAAATCCAGGGCGAAAAAAATCTGAGCTTAGGGCAGTGGCTCTTGAGTGAAGAGAAATCTTCTAACACTCCATACCTGAGTGCCCCTGTGCAGGTGTGTTTGACTTGCTGGGTCACTGACCATGCAAACAGGGCTCCAGAGTCCCTGACTCTCTGCCCCTTCCAGGAGGGAACATTGAATGTGGCCCTGACCACACAAGGAGAGCAGTCCCCCTCAGTCCTCTCCACTCCTGGATTCTTCAAATGGTGTTTTAAAAGTGAGGTGCAGAGGAGGCTGCAGACCAGAGGATTTCAACCCAAACCCAGCAGCTTTGATTTTGCAAATTATTTAATGTTTTGAATGTTCCTTACATATCCCAACATAAATATTCAGCTTTGCAGCTGGGAAACTTCTTTCCAAGTTGATTTTATCAGGTTCAAATACAAATTTTCAGTTAAAAACCTTCTTTCCTTGACTCTTAATCGTTCCTGGCCATCAAATGGAAAAGAGGAAAAGGGAGTGAATTACATGACCTGTCTCTTTTTGTTTATTAAGAACTTCTTTCCACTGTGTGATTCTTACGGAAATATGGCTTCAATTTTCTCTTTGAATTGTGGATCGAGAAATGTTGCCAATACATATTTTTCTCTGTCAAAATTTCATTTAATCTGGGGTCTGTAGATGTCTTGAGAACCGTGTCTCCTCACTGGGCTGTTACTGAGTGCTCCTCTTGTCACGTTTGTTTTCCATCGGAGTCTCGTTCGCTCTGGCAGCGGCTGTGAGCGGGGCTGCCAGGGCAGGACGCCCCTCACCGTGTCCCCACAGCCCCTTCCCCCTGCCCCAGGGTCTGGGGCTCAGGGCTGCTGCTGCTTTGGGCTCCCAGGTGTCCCTTCCTCTGTGGGGACCTGGTGTCCTGGATCCACTGAAGGACCACGGGCACCGGGGGCCAAGGCCCCACCACAACCTGGAGATGTGGGTGAGCCCAGCTGGGAGAGCATCGCTGTGGGCACCTCAGCCGTGCTCCAGAGGATCCTGGGTGCAGCCCTGGGCACCTCAGCCGTGCTCCAGAGGCTCCTGGGTGCAGCCCTGGGCACCTCAGCCATGCTCCAGAGGCTCCTGGGTGCAGCCCTGGGCTGCAGAAGCCACTCCACCTCTCCCAGGAGGCTGCTGGGAGGGGCTCCCTGCATGCTGTGGGTTCAGCTCTGTGCTCTGGGTGAGTGCCACTGCCTCTGCCAGGGCCCGTGGGCCATGTGCCCGTCATCAGTCCCAGCGTGGTCCCAATGATCCTCCCCTGCTTTTCTGCACAAACTCCTCTGCAAAGGTGTGAATGACCTCATGCAGACACATCAGCAGCTGAGCTTACAGCAATTTGGAGTTTATCCAAAGCAGAGCTTTTTTGAGGAGTTTGATGGAAAAACATAATTTTAAGAAGAGAACAGCATTCCCGGGCTGTCATTCCAGGTGCTTTGGAGAGACTCAGGTCCACAACAGGACCGGCCAGAGCTGCAGCTCACACAACCCTGGCTCACAAGCCAAGTGCAGCTGCAGCTGTAGCTGTTCCTGTGCTGCTGGGGCTCTCCTGCAGGGCTGCAGGTTCTCAGGGCGTTGCTCTGTCCCAGCACTTCTCTTGCACTGTGAAATGAGGCATTCTATCGCAGTTAGCTGTGGCTGCTTCAGACTTTCAAAGGATTAACTTTCACCATCTAAATGAGAAGAAAAGGGAAGAAATGCCTCACAGCCTCTCCCCACCCCATGAAAAGAGTTTTCTTCTGATGGAACCAGAATGCTGGAAATAATCCAGAGGAATTCAGAAAATGAACCTGTCAGAAGAATATTTTAATAAAGCCCCTTTTTCAACGGCAGTATCAGCAGCTCACACCCCTCCCCTGCCAGCTGCAGACAGCCCAGGCGGGCATCAGGGAGCAGAGCAGCAGGAGGGGCTGGAGCTGCAGGGGTCCCGGAGGAGCTGGAGCCCTGTCCCTGTCGCTGGAGAGCTGGAGGTGCCAGCTCAGTGCCAGCTGCTGAACTGACGGGGGCTCTGCCCACAGACCCTCACAGGGCTGCCCCACGGCCACCCGCCTGGGGGGTGCAATTATCACTCCACAGCTCCCTGACAGGAGGTTTAGCAAGGTGGGTGATCGGGCGAAGGTTGAACTTGATGATCTTGGAGGTCTTTTCCAACCTTTATGATTCTGTGATTCTGTGGGAGCTGTGGGGACACAGCTGGAGCTCCCCTGGAGCCACGTCAAGGCAGGTGAGCTGCTCTGGGTGGCTGCAAGAGCATCCAGGACACCACTCCCTCCCAACACCTCCTCACCTGTGTCTGCCCAGCCCTGTGCCATAAATTAAAGGGGAGCATCATGAAGGAGGCTTTAATCAAAAGTTAGAAGTTGCAGGCAGCATGTCACAGTTCCTCATCAGGTTGCCATTATAATGCTCAGTAATTGGAAAGACGTGAATATTGACAGAGTTGTGAAGAATGTCCTGCTTCTCCCTGCATGCCTGGATTTGATAGAGTTGAATAATGGAGCAGATATGATGGATTAGAAAAATTCCCCAGCTAAGGTCCCTAATTATAGAGTTTTACCTGCCCAATTAAGGTGGAGTACTTGAGAGAAAACTAGACACCAACTCTCTCCAGGCACCCGAGTGCTCTGGGAAGCCTGAGCAGCTGTGACAGTGCTGGACTGGAGGATTACTGGAATTTTATCCTTCTTGAAATGTTGCCTTCCTGATGTCAGTGCAGTATGGGGCTAAAAGCCAGAGTTGTGTCCACTCCCAGGGGACGTGGGGCTCTGGGGCTGCAGCCACCCCAAAGTCTTGGAAATCCAGGCCAATGGAACACACCATTTTTTAATGTAAATAATAATTTGGCCGTCTGCAGCCTAAGGATGAATCATGCTGGTTTTCCTTTAACCATCTTAAAAAACAAAGGCAGTGTTGGTCCTGGAGAGGCTGACGTGTGGCACCCATGGTGTCTGTGGTGACACCTGTCACCACGAAAGGGCAGGTGTGGTGGCACAGAGCCCGCTCACCCCTCCCGGGAGCCACAGCCGGCTTCCCACTGCTGAGAACATTTTAGCATCCAAATCTCCCTCTAACCCCTCCCTGTAGCGGGGGGACAATTATCCCATAAATTATGAAGCAAATATTCTGCTGGGGCTCTGGGGTCTGTTTACCCGAGGTGTGCTTTCTTCTCCAGAGATATTCCCGCTGGCTGCCGAGGGATGCAGACGTGCCGGTGCTTTTTTCTTTGCCCCTGCCTCCCTTTCATCTGCTCCCGTGATGAATTGTAGGGGAGAACTACCCAAGCCTGTCTGTTTTGGCTTAGATCAGCTTTTCTTCTCATTATAATTTAAGTCTTTAAGGGTCTTCAGCAGGAGCCTGTAAAAGTCAGATCACTCATTGCTGTTGACGCCGTGTGTTTCATGGCCACTCGGGCCGTGATTCATGCGCGGGGCCGGGACGCGGCTCCTTTGTGCCGCCAGAACAATGGCTTTGTGCCGGGCTGGCGCCCGCGCCGGCCCTCCAAGGGTTAACCGCAAAATCCTGTAAGAGCTGAAAACTATGGATTGAGCAAAATCTCCCTGTCAGCTCTCTGTGATTTTGCTGAGAGCACTTGGACATGCTGGCATTGGATTTACAAATTGAAAATCATTAATAATTCTAACCAGGCTGTGATAAATCTGAGATCAGTCTCGATGAACCTGGACACCATTTCATAAATCAAAAAGATTACTTAGGAATTTTTTAAAATCTGACGTCAAAATGTCATGGTTACTAATGGTTTTTGTAGATCTCTTACAGTGATATATCATTTATCTACGCTACATCTAAAATGTGACACCAGGGCAGAAATGTGATGTCTTTAATATCATGAATACATTTTATCCCATAATAAAGGTATTAACAACTTCTTGCTGTGAATTGTACTTGAAGTTCTGTGCCTGATTTAGCGCTATTGTTATATTAACTGGTTTTCCCCCAAACGTGTGCAGACAAACTGTTGCTCACTTTGTGTGTGACGGGCTGGGGACTCTCGGAAGCAGAGGGGGTGGCCTGGTCCTGGCTCTGCACCCCAGCTCCCCTCCTCCTGCTCATCAGGCACCCCCGGGGACCCAGGGTGAGCAAATGCCAGAGCCACAATGGAGCCAACACACACACCTGGCTCACAGCACAGGGGTTTGGCTCATATTGGTTCTTACAGAATTCTCTCACTCATTTTAGACAGGCCAGCCTGAGAAAAGTTTACAAGACTTCTGGAATAAAACCCCAGCAAATGACCTCCAAAAAATACCCTTCTAACCACTCCTATACTGATTAATGAAGTTAATGTTAAAAAATATCACTGGAGATGAAGATGTTAAAAAATATCACTGAAGATGAAGATGTTAAAAAATATCACTGAAGATGGTCTCAACCAAGGGGAGAAGCTGCCTCTGTGCCACTGCTCTGGCTGTGGAATCAAGCAGGTTATTTAGCACAGACTGGTTTGGATGCTCTCAGTGAAGGGTGGCTTTGTGCTCTGGGATGGCTTTGTGTTTCATGCCACGTTGTGTCAGCTCCAGCACCAGGGCGCAACCCAAAACCCTGGGGTGCTGGAAAGTCTGCTTTGGAAAGTCTGGAAGCAAGTGGCAGCCGAAGGGCAGGTCCAAACCTGTCCTGAGCACACGTGAACCTGGTCTGGCACCTCACAAACCATTACAGCATCAATGCTCAGTGAACAAAGGAGGCCCAACAAACACTGAGGATGTGTCTCAGTTTAGATCAGCTCTCTCTGCTCCCACCACACAACGCGGGTGTGCAGAGGATCCACGTCCCGGGCTGGCTCTGCTCCCGGCTGTGTTGTCTCTCACTTGGAATCTTCAGTGCCTGCTGGCACAGGGAACACACATGCCAGGGATGCTGTGGCACAGCACAATGCAGCTTCCTGCAAAGGATTCTTGTATTATAAATGACTTTTGCAGATTTTGCTATAAAATGTTACATGGCTTTGGTGCATCCTTTTTAAAAATGAATGGTTCAGCTGTTAAAATTTAAAGCGTTGTTCCCAGTCTCCTCCCAGAGAGTTGGGAATGTGCTGCAGGAGCACAGAGCTGGCACTGCTCTGGCAGAGCTAAGGAGCTATCAGAGCTGAACAGGGAGTGCAGGAATTTAGAGTGAGGCTTTATGGGGAGAGATTACATTCAGAGGTGAACAAATGGTAGTACCAAGTCTATGCAAAGCAAGTGACAAAATGTAAAAATCCTCCCTGCATTTTGAAGGAAAATATATCTTTCTTTCTGCGTGGTTCCCATGAAAAATAGGCTTTTTTATTTCCTTTTTTCATGCTAGGAAATTAATATTTGCCTTTCAAAAAGATTTGGTGAAGGTTTGCGTGAAGGTCATTAGCAATCTCACTGGGGAATAAAGAAGGGAGTGATTGAGATCTGCATGGGCTTGGGACTCATTTGTGGCTTTGCTTTACACGTAACATTTTTATTAAGAAAATAATACTTTGGGGCTGGTAATTGTGTTGCCAGCTGGGCCGGGGAGGGGAGAGGAGGAAAGCAGAGCACTGAAACCTACTATTTATGTCCCTGCTAGGTACAATTCCAGGCAGGTATATGTATGGTAAATCTCCTTGAGCTGTCCCCAAAGTCACCCTGAAGTGCCGCAGCTCTTCCTGGTGCTGAGCCTGTTCCTCCAGGGCTGTGGGGACGTGGCAGAGAGGAGGTGGCACCGATGGTCCCGCTGTGGCACAGGGTGACAGGGGGCAGCCAAGGTGCCAACTTGTACAACAGCTGGGGACAGCCCCACAAACCTCATCCTCTGCAAGGGGACAAAGACTCCAGGCCCTCTGGAAGCACCCAGGCACTTTCTCAGCAGCCTTTGTCTATCAGGAGGTGAGGTCACCTGTCCCTGTTCCATTTAACTCCCAAAATCCACAGTTAGGATTCAGGCTGTAAGCCCCTGGTATTCCTTCCAAGGCTTCCTAAAAATTAGCATAGCACAGAGAAGATAGAATCTGAAGTTGGCTTGTAAAATCTTTTGGAAGGATCATTAAGGGTATTTCATTATCTCCATATTGCCAAGGTCAGGCTGCCCATATTTCCTCTTTAGTGCTGCGATGGGAATATGCTGCGACTGTGGTATAATAGACCAGAAAATGTCCACACTGGGAATGATGGTAAATCAATAAAAACTCATCAATATAACTCCCACTTTCCCAAGGTACTGCAAACAGCCTCAAGTTTGTAATTTACTTACGTATCTTCACCTTTTTCCCAACATTTTTTACACCAACTTCTGAACTTTTTGTCTGTGTAAAATCTTTATGAGAGACAATATATATAAGGGATAAAATGCTTTATTGAAAAGATTATTGATTTTTTTCAGCCAAGCTGCTTGTACAGCAGTTCCAGGCTGCTGTCCCAGCAGGGACAGCTCGGACTGAGAGGGGCTGAGGTGGGAAGTGAGCAGGTGTGGACATGGCTCCCTGTGGCGCTGCTGGGGCTCACGGGTGTGCCTCAGATCCAAACTGCACCAAAGCTCTTGAGGAGCCTCAGTGAAACTTCAAGCAAATGGAAGCTGAAGGGTGATTGCTCCTTCTTTCCCCAGAACACCTTGCTTACACTCTTCTTTTTTTCTTCTTCTATTTCTCAATCTTTTTACTCACCTACTTTCCTCCCTTTTTTTCTACTCTCCACTTACCTAAAAAGCATAAATAAACCATGTCTTTTTTAGGCTGACAAAGGGACACTGTCAGCATGCAGCACATCCTGCCCTGACAGCTGGACAGTGGCTCCTGGCCGCTCCCCAGTGCCCCCAGAGCCGCGATCCCTGCGGACACGGGCTCAGGGCTCAGGGGTGCCGCTGTCTCAGCTGGAGACAGGGAAGGCTGCAGCAGCACACACCATCCATTCTGGTTTGGAGAGGGCTGAATCCTTTATTATGAGCCAACCAGTGAAATAAAACCAATCCCATTTTATTAAAAGCCCAAAGACACAATTAGATCTCGCGGATTATGCAAATGATGTGCAGCCCTCTGACTGCTGGCAATTTGCTGCACAGCCCTCTGAGCTGCAGTGCCCTGGAGCCCCGGCTGAGCCCCTGCCAGAGACCCTCACCCTGCTTAGGGACCCTGACCCCCTTGTGCAGCTCCAGAGCCCGCAGCCCTGATAAATATTCCACAAAATATGAACAGCCTATTTTCTCTTGCTACTCTGACCTTTTCCCCAAGACATTAGAATGCGCTTTTTGCCAGGTACTGTGCGCACATCCCCAGGGGTCAGGGACCTACAGGGCTCCATTAACTGTCAGTGGGGTTTTTTTCCCCTGATGTCAGTTTACCCCTAGCTAAGCTAATGCATTGAAGAGAGCCTTGGCAGGGGCAATAGACATCGTGTCACCAGGGGCATAAAGGCCAAGGAGCGGATGGAAAAACCTGGTGGTGGAGCTTAATCAGCAAGTAAAGACCTGAAGCCAGACTGTATTTGATCAGAGGGACCCCACAGACACCTTGTGCAAACAGCAGTGGCTGCTTTCCCTCCCCTCTCTGGCCCTGTCACCCAGAGATGATGGCCAGAGAGCAGAGGGTGCCACTGAGTCCTTGCCCAGGACAGGGAGAGCACCCAGAGCAGGCGCACCCAGAGCCACGTCCATGCAGAGAGCACCCAGCTCCCAGCTTTGGGGCTGCTTGCAGTGCTCAGGCACTCGTCAGGGGGGATAAGTGCCTTCTCTCATTCTGTCCTCTATTTTCTCATTTTTGACTTTTATGGTTTTCCATTTACAAGTCTAATCAGAGAGAGGCAGCAGGATGGAATAGCGCAATCATTCAACACAGATTAACAATTGCGTCAATGGCCTACAAGTGTTTGCAGCATCCCCCAACGCCAGCTCCTCCAGCCAGGAGAGGCTCTGGGAGGCAAGAGCAGGGAGGAGCTGGGAATACAAAGCTATGGTGACCCAGGTGAGCACACCTGCCTTTCAGTAGACCAGCACCCCCTCCAGGAGTTCCCCTTGCAGGAAGTTCTCAGCAGAGGCAAGGGAAGTATCTAATTTCATTTGCTTTCAAACAAGTTTAAGTGCTGCCACCACGGTGAGCCCAGCCCAGCTCTCCTGGGTGCCACCAGCACACATCCACCATGTCTGGACACCCTGGTGCATCCAGAGCAGGCACAGCCCTGGTCTCACTGCACAGGCTGTGCCCTGAGCTGGGGGTGCTCCTGTCCCAGTGCACCCTCGGCAATGCTCTTCACAGCTCTCCATCTGCACTCCAGGGTTTAGTCTCCAAAGACAATTTTTTTGCAGGAAAGAAACAATGAAGTTAATTATATTGGTAAGAACATATGTCACCATTTGTGTGTGCAAACCCCCGTCAGTGAGAAGAACATCCCACCCAAGCAAGGGGGTGACTTTGACCTATGGCAAAAATAATTAAGGGCACAATTAAGCAAAGAAAGAAAAACCTGTTTGATTTTTTTTTTATTATTTTTTAAGCACTTGTGTAAGCACCACATTGAATCAAGACCTGGCACTGGTGCCACCCCTCTGGCAGGGCTGGCACAGCACGAGGTGAGCTCCCAGCACAGCACCGGTCCCTGCCCGTCCTCTGCCCGGCCTGCCAGCTCACCCCGAGCTGCTCCTGACACAAACTGGCTGCTAAGCCTAACAGGCTACAACTGGATTTTTAAGAGCAGTCTGAAGTTAAAAATAGTTGACATTTTGGAAGTGACTGCAAGGTAAAATTCAGGCTTCCACTCGGTTTATAGCCATCGGAAAGGGTTTTGACTACAGAAGTGTGCAAAACATGATTGCTGCTAAAGACCACAGCTGAAAAAATGCCACATGTTTGTAACTGCTGGATACCCAATCAAATACAATAGATTTACTATCAGGTGAAGAATAGATTGGCAAACATGGTAAATTACATTCCCCCATGAAGTTTATTAAGCTTCAAGGCAGTCCGGGAGACAGAAGGCTGAAGTGAGCAGAAATTCTGAGCCTTCCACCTTTATCTTCCATGTCATTTTAAACTTCTGTCACCCCAAAAGGGGCAGGTGATGGTACCTGAATGCCCACAGACATGAGCTCCATGACACAACTCCCTGCACCCAGCCCATAACTCACCAGCTTTAACCCTCCTCTGAAATGACATCTATATAAATATTGTTAATAGCACTAACATAATGTTAAGTCAGGTTTTACTGGACTCCCTCATATACCCTTTGGATTTATTAGCTATAGGATTTGAAGTAAATTTTTATTAGTCCAAGTTAAACCCAGCTACCATGGGCTTGGCTTTTGGGCTTTCTTTACCCCATCTTTCTTCCTTTATTTGAGCTTGGGCCCCCTTTTTGCAGCCCAGTGCTTCCTCCCTCAGACCGAAACGTCCTCGGATAAATCTTACCGAATGAAATATTTATTAATTTTCCTAACCAATGTTGATCTCATAAATTACCAAGACTTTTTCATGAAATGGTTATTAACATCCATGGCTGTATGTTAATGGCTTATTGACCAAATATGGGATAATTAGACCCTAGGAGCACTGGCCACTGTGATCTATGAGAAGCAAATTTGGCCCTTATTACACCAATGACCTATTTAATATCTACTGATGAATTTAAGGTAGAATCACAGGCAGAATTTGTTTCAAGGAGCTGCCCTCCAACTAACGAGCAGAAAGATTCTTGTATAAAATCTATTGATCTAGAAAAAAATATGAACAAAAATCATTTTTTGCAACTGATGATTAATTGGCTAAATTCATCTTAGACTGAGATGCACCAAGAAAACACCAGTAGCCAGATATCTCCTGGGATTAACTGAACAATGAGTCCATTTGACTAGAGGGCCCTGTCTTCTCTTCCAGCTTTGAAGGATTTAGGCCCTAATTTAAACTGTGAAGATTTATACTAATATTTGTAAAGAATTTCAACATTTATCCATGCTGCAGTGCCAGGAACAGCTGTTTAAACCTGCTGCAAACAAGTTGGTTTCAGTTCTAAGCTGCCTGCTGCTCAAGGAGCCCCCTTCCCCACCATCTCGTAAGGTCTTAAATTAAAGTAAAGATGAAAGGAATCAAAATAAAGCTAGAAAGGAATGAACACAATTTGAAGCACCTGAGCTACAGCCTCCATGTAGGCAGGATGCACAGGTCTGAATGCAGCTCAGGAATTAATCTGGGGATGTTTTTGTGAACACAAAAACCTCCTCAGCTGATCCAGCACACTGTCTGGCACTGTGGTCCTTTGGCCTGGAAAGGCTTCCATGGAAGTAGAAATGGAACAGGTACAGACCCAGCTCAGGCAGTGGTGAGGACTGAACTAAAAGCATTAATGAGAAACTGAAGTGAGGGCAGAAGTTTGGGTGGAGTGGCTGACTGGGTGCTCCCACCACGCTGCCCTTCCCCAGCTGCTCCCAGAGCCCTGCTCTGGCTGCTCCTCCCTGCTCCAGCAGCTCCTTTTCCAGCCTGGAGTGGCACAAATGAGGAGAGACTGGTTTGGCAGGTCACAGCAGAGATCCTGTAACACCACTGATGAGGGAGAGGAAACAATTTATTGCCCCAAATAAATGCTATAGTACCAATATCAGGCAGCCACCGCTTCTCCTACTCACTTTAACTTTTAGGTTCTGCACAACTGCTAACAGTGATTTTAAACTCTTTCTCCTGCCAGATTCAGCTTCTCTGTGAGCAAGAGTAAACCCAGAATGGATTAACTGACTGCTGCAAGCAGGAGTGATGCTGGTTTCAGACCTTGCCCAGCTCCAGGACACTACAACAAGGACTGTTAACCTCTACTGCATTTTTAAAAACTAAAAAAAAAAAAAAAAACAACAACCAAAAAACACCCAAACAATCTTTCACAGCAATTTCTCCACCAAGGTGGCACAAAGCAGATCTTCCTGGGGTCAGGCCAGGCTCAGGCTCTGGCTAGGGCTGGGCTGGGCTGGGTGTGCCTGTGGGACCCCCCCAGAGCTCGGACACGCAGGTTACTGCAGCAGCACATCACTGCAGATAAAATAAATCCAGTCATAAATATGGAGTGCAGGAGTTGACTGCAAGGAGTAATTCACAACAGCTCTTGTACCTCTCCAATTCACTGTATGGGAGACACTGCCTGGAGGGAGAGAGGGGAGATATTAGCAGGTGAAATGAGAAGGAAGTTTCCCAAACTGAGCTGAGGACGAGTCTTGGAGGCCAATGAAGGGACAGATGAGAGGGACAAAGGAAAAACGCCACCAGAGCTAAAAGGGAAGAATTAATACATGAAAAATGAAAGCAAACAAATAAAAAAAACAGAGAGCTACCAGCACTGCCCTTGCTCACACATCATTCCCTAATTACAGAGAAGAACCCAGGGGCTGCAGTCAGACCCTCTGATCTAATCATTTCTATACCTTTCTGCTGCTTCTGCCCTCTCTCAAGGAATCCAACAGCTATTTCCAGAGAGGGATCAACAGGCAACCAACCCACCCCAGACTGCAGGCAACACCCACAGGCATTATCCCTGCCCAGGAAAGCTGCCCCTGCTGTTCTTCCTCCCTCCACCTCTTCCTCAGCTGCAGGAGGAACACAGCCAGCCCCCTTGACTGATGGAGTTTAACAAATCCCCCTCTCCCAGACTGCTGACCCGAGTCAGGTGTAGGGAGGACAAGGGATGACACTCTGGGGAGGAGAAGAAAGAGGAAGAAGAGGAGGAAGAGGAGGTGGTGGAGGAGGAGATGGCAGTGGCTGCTGAGTCTAGCCCAGGTACAACCAAAATACCAAACGTGATGAGAGCAGAACCTGCGGGGTTGCTCCAACCCAGGTTGAGTCTTCCAATGCCAAGGTCAACGAGGACTGAAAGTGTTGAAACGTGCTCCCCAGAGCAGCACGAGGCCATCCGAGGGCCAGCCCTGCAGTCTCAACCTCGCTCCTCCCAGCTGAGCATCCACCTCATCACACTCAGGCTCCTGCCTGGAGCTGTATCACCAGCCAGCAAACACCTGGAGTTAAAAATTAAATACAGAGAAAAGAGAAACAGCTTCCTTTCCACTATCTATTGAGTTCAAAAGGAAAATGCTGTAGATCTTCCCTGTTTCTCACAAAAAAGGTGTCACTCCTGAAATGAATCACCTGGCTGTGCCGGGCGCTGCGTTCCAGAGAAATTCTCTCTCCCTGCCTCTCCCTATGCCTGCCTCCTCTCCCACCCGAAATCCACTCTTGCCTCTCATGGGTGTTAGGAAGAATAGGTGCAGATTTTAACCTCTATAACAGACACTAAAGCACATATATTTGTTTTCCTCTGTGCTGGGAAAATGTCCCCAAGGAAGCATGTTAAATTTGGGCTTTAAAAGCACCAATTTAGCTATTATGAGTTTTCTATGCTTTTTCTATTCAGGGAATGTTTGGCTTGAATACAGTATGGAGAAGAAATAAGATCAGCTCAACTGTTTTAAAGCTGATTGACACCTTGGGTTTTTTCCCTTGCAATCCGAAGCGAAAGAAAAAAATATAAAGGGAACCAGACACTCATTTAAAAGAAATTATTTCCTTGCCTACAGTCCCTGATCAGGGCTGCCTGTGCAGGGAGAATGAGATCTCATAAAAACCCTTTTGTGGGTTCTTTTTCACGTCATTTTGGTTCAGGTTTTGGTGGCAGATGAACTGTATTTCATCAGAGTTTAAAGGAAATTCAGAGTGAAGTTAAGGAAGTTGCTGTAAATGAGAAAAAAAATTCCCAACAAACCCTTTCATTCTAGCTTAACATATCAGCCAAACCAGGAAACAGCTGTAGCAGAAATATTGTTTTTAATAATCGGAGAAAGCAGCGGAGCCGCAGCTTTTGTTGGAACAGTGACCCCCAATGGTGAGAGCGACACGGCCGAGAGGAGGGGACCCTGGCCGGGGAGGAGGAGGGGACCCTGGCCGAGAGGAGGACCCTGGCTGGAAAGGAGGGGACCCTGGCCGAGAATGAGAGGACCCTGGCTGGAAAGGAGGGGACCCTGGCCGAGAGCAGGGGACTCCGGCCGAGAGGAGGGGACTCTGGCCGAGAGCAGGGGACTCTGTCCGGGAAGGAGGGACCCTGGCCGGGGAGCAGGGCCGTGGGCTCCTGCAGAGCTGGCCAGCTGCCGTGCGAGGCCCTCGGGCCATTGCCTCCCGTCCCACAGCGTCCAGCGCCCGGCCCGCGGTCCCGGCGAGGGAGGCGGGAGCCCTGACACGGGCACTGCCTGCCCGTCCGTGTGCCCCACAGACAGACAGACAGACAGACAGACAGAGCCCCGGGCGGGCAGGGCTGTGACCCCGGGCAGTGACCCTGGGGGTGCAGTGCCACACGCGGTCCAGGCCGGGTCCGGGTGTCCCCCAGCCGTGGGTGAGGCTGAGGGCCCGGCGGGAGCGGGGCCGCGGGGCCTCAGGGCCGGTGCGGGCCCGGGCACAGCCCTGCGGCTCAGCCCTGCGGCTCTGCTGGCGCAGCGGCTCGGCAGGGACAGCCCCAGCCCGGCCTCACTGCCCTGCCCGGGCAGGAGCTTTCCTGCTGATGGCTGGGAGGAATGGAAATGCCCCTGCTGCTCCTGCAGCCCGAAGGCCGCGCACAGCGGCACTGTCACAGCACGTGTGGGTGTGTGGCTTGGGTGGCCTGCGAGGACAGGGGCCAGGAGGGGCTGTCACCTGCCAGGGAACAGAGCAGGGGCCAGGAGGGGCTGTCACCTGCCAGGGAACAGAGCAGGGGCCACAGCGCTGCCGTGGCTTTGTCTGTCTGGGCTCTGCGGGACTGGAAGCGCCCAGCGCAGTAGGTGCTGGATATTCCTTTTCTTTCTGGTCAGTACTCATGGGCTCGTGGTTGAACGGTTTGTTTATCCTGACAGAATGTCATCCGGCTCGGCTTTGATTTTGCAAATAATCCACCTCCAGCTATGAATGCTCTCACTCCAAGATAGCTGTAACTTCCGCACCGCCCGGGGCATGGCATGATTTCATGATGGTTAAGGGGAGATGAAAGGATTCTTGCCCTTGTCTTCTCCCTCGTTTTGAGAAGTAAACAATAAAGTTTAAGCCTTCCCAGAGAAAATTTGTAAAAATGTGAGAAGACAGTAGAGACCAAATAATTATCCATAATCAATACAGTTAAAGTCAATGGACTCTGCGTGTCCTCTTCTAATAGACTTTGTTCTGGGCTGTACCTTGACAGTTTATTTAGAAATATGAACTTGGTAAGGAATGGCTATTTGACTATGTAATCTTGTTAAACTCATAAATTCAGTTGGTCTGAAGTCTATATCATTGAAGTCAGCTGGAACTAAATGTTTTGATAGCTAAAAAATGGTTCATTGAAGAAAATTCTGAAATAATGGGACTAATAAGTTGCCAAAAGAGCTGTTTACGAGGGCCTAAGTGAAATTATCATAAGGCAAGGGGAAAAATTTTTGACCCACATCTTAAATTCTTGCTTAGTCAAGTTATGCAGGCAAATAGATTGTAAAATGGGACATGTTTATAAAATAAAGCTGATTAGTGATGTTGGTGTCTTATACAACCTACATCCAGCATTAAATCAGATTAATTTATAGGTGATTTTGTTGATGAGCACACACTGATGCTCCCATGGTGTGAATTTCAATAACTTGGTTTCCTCTTTGGAATCCATAATTCTATTATTTGAGACACTTCATTGTTATAGATAACACATTTTAAGTGATATTATTTATGCTGTTTCATCTTGTCACTTAGGTTCTTGCTCAAGTTCATTAATGTATTGTGCTCCTCTCTGTACAAGAGGGTGCAGGGAGAGCAATTGATTTTAAGTCCCCGTAATGACTGATGATATCACGCGTGTTTACCACTGTGACACCGCCGACGAGATGCTAATGCTGCACAGATAAACATGATGTCATTTTATGCAATTAAACACTTAATATACAGCAAGTAATGATTTGGTAAGCTTGGCACATGCAAGCAGTGGCTTTTAATCTTATTAACAGGGGTAGGCTGACGCCACAAGTGATACACACATACCCAGTCTGTATCAATAAAAACCTCCTTTACAGGCCTGGGTCATTCTGCTGTGATAGGATGAAGGTGCCAAAAATGCGTCCTGAGTAGCTTTTGTAGGATCTAGGAAGAGATGTCACATTCAGACCAGCCTGAAAGCAAACAAGTGAAGGGTTCCTGTGTACCCTGAGCTGTTCCCCAGGCTGCAGTTGCAGCAGAGGGGAGTCACTCAGTGCAGCACAGGCTGTGCTCTGGAGTGGCTGAGCACTGGGGTTCTCAGCACCCACAGTCCCACGGCCTTCTCTGAACCTCTCTGGCCCTTCTTGTGGCCAGTGAGCACCTGTCTGTGGCCACTGCTGCATGACCACCGCGGCAATGCTGTTGATTAAAGATGAGTGTGTCCTGCTCTTTGGGGCATCATGTCCCAGAACTGCCCTCTGCTCTGCTGGACCCGTCAGTCCTCACGCAGAGCCACGCAGCCTCTGCCCCTCCCCAGCTCTGCTCTCCCTCCTTGCAGATGCTTTCCATGGCCAGGAGCACTCAGCTCCACAGATGCAGCAGCAAATGGTATTCTTCCACAATAGTCAATATTTCCCAGCTTTGACAGATTAGCTGGAGTAATCACAGATTTTATGTGGCACAATTAACATATCTTTTCTTTACAGCTATTGCACGTGAATTTGTCTGTGCTCGGCAAGGTCACACCGTGCACCAGGCCAGCAGCGTCCCCAGGGCAGGTCCCAGACCTGCAGCAGGGCCAGTGGGAGCCTCTGGCCAGTGGCTGCTCACCGAGTGGCAGCAGTAGCTCCCTGGTGAGCTGACTGTGGCACCAGCTTCCTCAGCACCTGCAGGAGCACCGTCTCTTCCCCATGTTTTGTGACTCGGGGGAGACAGGTGTGGATTTTAAAACCTGATCATTGTATTGCTGGAAAACTGGGAATTTCAATAGTCAAAAAGGGAGTGGGCTGGGCACTGAGGAATGCCCAATGCACCATCACAATGGGCATGCTGTGACTGGGACTTGTGTTAACCAGCACATGACATCACAGAGCAAAGCTCTAGGAACACAGAGGACAAGATTCCCAAAGCCATCCCTGGATGCTGAAAAAAAAGACTTGGCTTTGTAAAGGGAACAAAACAACACAGTGATTTTGTGTGAATTTCTGAACATGACGATTTTGTCAAATAATTTTTGGAGCAGTGCTTGCTGCCAGAGATGTTCCAGGTGCAGGTGGAGGTGAGGAAGCCGAACAGAACGCACTGCACAGAGCCCGTTTTGTTCAGCCCCTGTCTCTGCGGGCACCCGTCCCCCTCTCCCTCCTGCGAGCGATGCAGCTGCTCTCCCGTCTGCCCTTTCTGAGAGATCCCTCTGTCCCGCTGACCTCTGCCGCGCTCGGCCCTTCTCGCTTCCCTGAAATCAATTATCTGCTCCGCACTGCTCCATATTCATGAGGGCTCCAACCATTTGACCTGCTGCCCCCGCTCCAGCCGAGCGCTGCTCCCAGGCTGTGCCGGGGAATGGCTCTGCCCCCCTAATCCCGCACGGAGGGGTCAGCCTGGGGGTGCTGGGGAATGGCTCTGCCCCCCTAATCCCGCACGGAGGGGTCAGCCTGGGGGTGCTGGGGAATGGCTCTGCCCCCCTAATCCCGCGCGGAGGGGTCAGCCTGGGGGTGCTGGGGAATGGCTCTGCCCCCCTAATCCCGCACGGAGGGGTCAGCCTGGGGGTGCTGGGGCTCCTGGCACCGCTCCTGCTCGGGGTTGCAGAGATGTCCCCAGTGTGAGTGCAGAGGGGCTGGCTGTGCCCCCAGGTGTGACTGGACACGGGGGCCATGGGCACCTTGGTGGGAAGAGAAGGCTCCTGGAGAATGAGCCCCAGGAGCTGAGTCCATCGGGAAGCTCTGAGGAGCCAAGGACAGCAGCTGGGTGACGCCAGCCCAGCACGGGCAGGAGGCAGCCTGGCACCGGGCTGAGTGCTGGCATCACCGGGCGAGCTGGGCATGCCTTGGCCATGCAGGCACCGAGCCCCTGAGCTCTGCAGGGGCTGCTGCTGCTCCGGATGGTGTCCCAGAGCCCAGCACATGTCCCCGTGCCACTACAGCGCTGAGCCTGGAGCTCTGTCGCTCTCCAGATTCCTTTCCAAACAGCAGCACCAGGGCTTATGTTTGGATTTCATTTTGTCTCCTTTCCAAAGTCTCTGGGAGATGCCTGGGTTAATATTGTAGTTTATCAACCATCAGTGCTTAAGAAATAGGTTCTCTTTGGGTGATATTTAATGAGCTTGGAAATGAGAATATGGCTGGGCTGTTGTAGGAGACAGGAATGAGAATTTTAATGAGAGTATATGTTTAATAAAAGGTTAATAAATTTTAATTAAATTAAACCAATAGAATTCAGTATTTGCTCAGCATATCAAAGTTCTGTTTGGCATGGTGGTGTGTGAAATGCTGGCTCACACTCTGCTAACACAGGGGTCTGCCTCCCACTTCCAGCAGCATTGCCAGCCCCGGCATCTCAGGCGTATGAAATCCTCTGCTTATGGGAAGGGACTATGGGAGATTTGACTTTGGGCATATTTTGCAGGTGGGTCATCACCAGAGGTGTCGGAGTCTCCTCCCTGGCTCACAGACCCCTGAGTGTGCTGGCAGCTGGTGCTCAATCTCCTCTGTTGTGCCAGAGTGAGCTGGTGGCACACAGGGCACTGTGTGGCCTGCAGGCTCCAGGTTTCCCAGGGAAAGTCAGGGGAAATGTTTGCTGCTCACCTGCTCCTGTGGGAGCCCCACGGGATTTCATATACAACAAACGTTTCTTTAGTTTCATGGAGCCCTGGCCTGAGGGGCCCAGGTGGCTGAAGTGTCCTGGTGGTGTGGTTGGACACAGGGACAGCCCCAGCCCTGTGCCCTCAGCTCCTGGCAGAGGCTGGCAGGGACCCGGTGGCCTCCCACAGGGCCCTCCTGAGAGCTCCTGGGCACAGTTCTGCCCAGAACAGCTGGCATGAAACATGATGGAATTGTTACAGGGCCCTGGGCCAGATGTGGTGTGTGCCCCCTGCACTGGGTCACAGCTCATCAGCCTGAGGGACAGGGACAGGAAGGAGACAGAGCCTGGCACAGCCTTCAGCATGGGCAGGGTGAGCAGCTGGTGCAGCTCAGCATGGCATGGCACAGCATGGAATGGCACAGCATGGAATGGCATGGAGTGGCACAGCATGGTGTGACACAAACTGAAAGGGGAGGTTTAGATTGCATGTCATGAAGAAGTTCCTCCCTGGGAGGGTGGGCAGGCCCTGGCACAGGGTGCCCAGAGAAGCTGTGGCTACCCCTGGATCCCTGGCAGTGTCCAGGGCCAGGTTGGGTGAGGCTTGGAGCAGCCTGGGACAGTGGAAGGTGTCCCTGCCATGGCAGAGAGTGGCACTGGATGAGCTTTAAGGTCCCTTCCACCCCAAACCATTCCATGATTCTGTGATTCTGTGACTCAGCACAGCCCCACTGCAGCACTGTGCAGCCCCTGGTGTTTGTGGCCCCCCTGGCAGCCAGGACGGAGTGGCACAGCCCCCGTGGGCACGGTGCTCCTGGCAGGTGCTCCTGGCAGGTGAGACCCCTGGGGCCATGACGGGTCCCTCCCTTCCTGGGGGCTGTCAGGGGCTCCCCCCGGCACACAGCACCTCTGCTCCCCATTCACTGCCATGGGAACACACACTGGCACAAAATCTGAGTCCCAGTGGATTTGCAAGAGATGGAGAAGCTCAGGGTTTATTTCAGAGCAATGTGTGAGGATTGAGCCACAGCTTTGTGCCAGCTGCCAGTGCTGCTGAGGGAGCCCCTCGCAGCTCTGCAGACTCCACAGGAGAGTTTGGGCTTCCACTCCTGGTGGCCACTACCCTCTCCCAGCATGGTGAGGGGACAGGACAGGCAGGGAACCGGTTAAGAAATGTTATTAGAAGGCTTCACAGGCAATAAATATATTTCTTCTAAAAGAACTGGAGGAATATTTGGATTATTACATTTATTAGACCGCTCAGCAAATGTGTTACACCCATATGACAAATAAATGTGATGGTTTCAGATTTCATTAGGCAGCCCCGGGCAGCGGCGCTTTGTCCCAGCCACAAATGAGCAGGGCCCTGTCACCATTCCTTAATGGTCATTTTTGCATCAGTAGTAATGAATGTGCCCAGTGTGGCTGTGGCGGCCCCAAGCCCTGGCCCAGCCCGCGGAGCCGGCGCTGCCCTGGCCCAGGCACGGCTGTGCTGGGAGCAGCCCCTCTGTAGGGACCACTGGAGCTGCCTTGGAAGATGAGGGGCTGTCACAGCCCCATCTCAAGAGGGGAATGAAGAGCAAGGAGCTGTGGGCACCCTTGCCAGCCTCGCCAGGGCTTGGGGACAGATCCTCAGTGGTCAAAGTCCCCGTGCTGAGCCCTGGCTGAGCACTGCACTGTCTGAGGGGGAAGGAGCATGGTGCAGAGGGACAATAATTGCTTTCTTTTTTTTTTATTATTTTTTTAACCAGTGTCAAAACCAATCTGAGCAGTGGGCGCATATATTTAAATTAAAAGTAATTAAAAATGTGCTGCCAGAAAAACGCATGATGGATTCAATGTAAGAAAATGAAGTAATAAAATACTTTATGGATTAACTCATATCAGACTGTTTTGCAAATTTATTTTTCATTATGATACATCCATATCAGATAATGTCTGAATTTATTATGCTGCCTTCAGGCAGGCTGTGTCGGAAACCTCCCCAGCCCCATTTGGGCCTGGTGACTGGTGAGCAAGGTTTCTGTCATCATTTCTTAGTGGTCACTTCACCTCAGTAATAATGAACGAGTCAAGCAGGGCTGTTATTTTCTTTAATCTCTTTCCTCATATTAAAAAAATACAGCCAGCCACATCATTATTGCAGCAGGCCCAGAGGACTATTTCCAGGTCATTACTCCAGTTCGTCTGAGCGTCTCAAGGTCCTAAAGGGTTTGGGGTTATATGCAATAAGGCGTTCGTCGACAACATTTCCCCTGAGCCCTAGGTGTTAATGAGAAAGATTTTCCATGTGGCTGTTAACACTGTGTGGTTTAAAAAGTCACAAAGAAAACGGGATTTCCTCCTTCAGCTTCTGTCTTATTGTGGATCTCCATGTTTGCAGGCACGGGAGGACAGTTACCTCTCTAATTGCATGAATTCTAGAGGGGGAACCTTAACCATGTGTAGGGTAGATTTCCACCAGCCAAGTTTGACATTTTTTGGTTTATTTACTTTTAATTTTCACTATATTATTCTGACAGAGTATTTTCTCCTCTCTGTGGACAGAAGAAATGCAAACTGCAAAGCCACAGCCAGGCTAATACCATCAAAAATTCAATTTTTTTGCCCAAGACAGTGTCCCGACTCTCTAATCTCGCATTTGAAGAATATTTTCGTCTGCTCAGCATCTTCAGCTTTTTACCAAACCAGAGCCCACTACACTCGTGCTGTGCTCTTAGAGCTGCTATGAATTTTAAAATGTGTAAAAATGACAGAATATTAACAAAAGCATTGATTTTCCTATTTATTTTTATGCATTTTATTAACTAGACCACTTTCAAGTGTAACCACTGTGTATTAAATTTACTCTGCAATGTTGGATGCGAATCACAAACAATAAACCAAATTGAATTCTTTACAAAACAGAAATTTAGAAAAAATACAATTAAAATGCTGCCTGTTCTGTCAGGCAGTGTCTGCAGCCCCCAGCCCTGCAGCCATTCCTGGGCAGGGTTGGCTGGAGCTTCCCCCACCTGAACAGGCAGATAATGCACCGAGAGGCAGAGAGATAATTTTAGGGATTCCATATCTGTGGACAGGTTTGGAGCAGACAGGCACTGTTATGTCAGCAATTTTTATAACAACCTACTCAAAGCACCTACTGTGCTCCTTCGTACTCCAGGCAAAAGGCTTGAAAGTGCCTCGGCCAGTCCTCAGAAAGGACATCTCACAAATTCTCTGAAAACCTGCCAGGGTTCAGTGGGAGCAGCTCTCAGGCTCTGTCTTTGCTCATACTCCAGTGCATTTTGCAGTGGAACTAATTCCAACTGTGGGGAGATGTTGGTGGGTGGAGGCATCCCACATCCCACAGATCTCACAGCCATTTGATCATTACTTTTTAAAAATCCTTTGGAATTGCTGTATAATCCACCAGGAAAGCAATGGAGGGGGCCCATGCCTTGAACATGTGCAAGGCTATGGAAATGCTGAGTGTTCTGGGTGGGGAAAAGCATCTTAATCCAGCTACTTGGCATTCCTGAATACAGATCAATTTTCCCCTTAACCTGTTCTTTTAAAGATGTGCCACTGCATAAATCTGGTTATTAGCGAAACTCAGATGTTAGATGAGTGCAGAGGCATAAAAATATCTCGGTTCCCCAACGGGGATATTAGCATGTCCCTGCAGCAAGAGCATGCAGGTGGTTTAACCCGCATTTGTGAAGCTCTGGTGTTACATCACTGAGGAAATTCATAATTCTGCTCCCAGTGCTGGATGTGCCTGATCCAGGGTCACCCACTGCCTGCTGTCTGGAAGGAAAAATCTTTGAGCAGATACAGAGCCCTGAGGCTGAGCCCTCAGAGCCCCGGGCGAGGCTCTGGGTTTACACTGAATCATTGAATCATCACATCACAGACTGGTTTGGACTGGAAGGACCTTAAATCTGATCTTATCCCACACCTCTGCCGTGGGCAGGGACACCTTCCACTACGCCAGGCTGCTCCAAGCCCTGTCCAACCCAGCCTTGAACAATTCCAGGGATCCAGGGGCTGCCACGGCTGCTCTGGGCACCCTGAGGCTGCCAAGCCGCCCCCACCATTGCTCCAAAACCCCGCGGGTTCTGTGCACACCTGGCCACGGCTGGGGCAGGAGCCGATGCGGGACCCAGGGCTCGCAGGATTTTAAAGCCTCTTGACTTGGGGACTGAGGTGACATCGAAGGCGTGCGGTTTGTGCGGGGAATGTTGGGGATCCCAGGCAGGGCCGCGGGCTCAGCGCGGCGGGGATGCCCCAGCGCCGGTTCGGGTGCCTGTGTGGCAGTGGGGAGCGTGGTGCCGGAGGAACGGGGATGTCCCACACGCGAACCTGAACCCGCCTGGGACCGCGACGAGGGACAGCAACCCCCGCCCGCCGCTCCCCGGCAAAGCTCATTACCCGAGCCGAGCCGAGCCGAGCCGAGCCACAGCCCGCACGCCGCAGCACAAAATCTATATATAGATCCCGTGTCCTCCCGGCTCTAAAGAGGCTGCACAGGAGCTATTTCGGGAGCAGGCGGAGTGCGGGGAGCCTGCCCGGTGCGGGAGGTGCCGCAGCACGCCAGGTAGCTCCTGACGCGCCCGGCCTTTTCAGGGAAGATTTAGAAGGGCTCTGTAATCTGCAAATTCTAAAGAGCTGACGGAGACAGTTATTAAGGGCTGGAGGGTGATGGCTGCTTGCAGTGTTATTAAAGTGCTAAAAGATTATGTCTCTGATAGCTCTGTGCTTACAGTGTCCTTCATGGCCACTTCCACAGGGACAGAGGCAAGGAGAAAGGCAGAGGATCGATAAAAGGATATTACCACTGGGCCAATCCCAATAATAAGAGAGGTGATATATACACACCATTTAAATTGTCCAACACGTTTAATGTTCATTAACACTAATTTTCACAGTGCTGGTGTTTAATGTATTATTGCAATGAAATTAATAAAAAAATACCCCACAGGAAATATAATTTAACTGTTTATAAACTTACCTTTTGATTGCCAATTTCCTGCCTAGCTCTGCTCCTGCACCAGCGTTTGCAGGAAACTGCAGCCACAACAGCTGGGGGCCAGGGCTGGGGGGGTCTCTGGAGCACAGACCCCCCCGACCTGGCAGAAAAATCCAGGGGCCCTTCTGCCATTTTTCCTCCTGTTATCTTTCCACCCTTTTTAGCAACCTTCTTCAGAATCCTTCCTTCTTCTTCTCCTTCAGAACTTCCTCAGGATCACATGGATGAATGTTCATTATCCTTGTGAAAAATCTCGACTTGCAATGGGTTTGGTGAATGGGCATTTTTCACATAAAAGAGAAAAAATCACCATGCAATAGTTTTGTTATTCTGCACTAACTGCTGGGGAATTACATATTTATTTATCTCTTACGAAGCACAGGGAAATTGTATTTGGCCACAGTGTATAAATTGTGGCATAATTACCGTAAAATTTATAGTTTTTATACTTCCAACAAGTTAGCTTTTAAATCACACAACCCCATGTAAATACTTTAAAATTATTCAGTAATTACTTATTTACATTGTAATTAAAATAAGTAATTAGCATACATTTACAGAGGATTTACATACTTATTTGTGAAAATAGTTCCTTGGCAGATGCAAAAAGAAATCTTCAGCTGATCATAAAAAAAATAGAAGATATATGTGTGTATGGAAGGAGCCGTGTGACAGCAGGGGCGGCACCCCCGGACCCCGCTCTGCGGGCGCAGGGTGTCCCCATCGCGGTGGGCTCTGAGCCAGGCCGCCGGGATCGCGAGCAGAGCAGGATGAGGATGGATGAAAGGAGCGAGTGCCCGGGGTGAGCAGGGCCCGCTGTCCCCGGGGGGTGTCCTGAGCAGCCAGTGCTGGCCCAGCGGCCCTGGCAGGGACCGTCCCCAGCTCGGGGCGCGGCCCCGCTCACAGAGCGCCCGTGCGGGCAGCGGCGGCCGCTCCGGAGCGCGGGGAGGAACGAGCGCTGTGCCAGCCCAGGCTGCTCGGGCTGAGCTCCGCCGGGGGCTGGCACAGCCCCCTGCTCCTGGAAATGGCTGGATCTGCTCCGAAGCAGCAGCCGTGTTCTTAGAAAGCGAGCTGGCGTGCAGCAGAGCTGCCCTCGAGCCAAAACCGGCCCTTGAAAACCCAAGCAGGGCCGGAGAGTGCTGGGCGTGCAGGATTAGCAAACCATCCACGGAGCATCCGCAGGGCTGTGTAGTTACTGTGTATGCATTTCAGCTAAACAAGACAAATCTGGCTGATGATTGTGTCTAACTAGGAAGAATGATTGAAGGTCTGTGCCCTGGGCTGTAAGGATAACATAAATGATGATTGGTTTGAGGCAGGAGCTCCCAGGCCGAAGGCAGCAGGCGCAGCCAGCAGCGTGCTCTGGCACAGCCACAGGGGTGGCAGGAGGGACCCCAGAGTGGCCACCCTCCAAAGGGGGACCCCCGGGGGGCTGCCCACTGCCTGGCACTGCTGCCGGGCTCTTTGCTGAGGGGAGCAGGGGAAGCCCATGGCACAGCCCCGGCAAGTCCCCTGCCTGAGCAAACACTCGTCCCAGCACAGCAGGTTTTTCATACGGATTTGCACCTACTGGAGTTCCCTCCGGGAAAAGATGCCAATCCCCAGGGAGACTTTCCATTAGATGGAGTTTGGGCTGATGTGCCTGTGGATGCTGGTGTCAGACACTGCTGCTCCTGGCACTGGCATGGGAGGGCAACGAGCTCTCCTGGGCCGGGAGCAGCTTCAGGTGGACACTGGGAAGCACGGAGGTGCTGGTGAAGATGCTCCCACCACAACAAGCTGACCCATCTGCACAGGTGCTTCCTGGTCCCTTCCATGTCAGGACCAAGGTGACAGTGGGTCAAGGCACAGAGCTTTGCCTGACAGTGGTGGGTGTTGGGAGTTCCTGGGGATGCCCAGGGCTCTGGGCACTGGCCTCTTTGAGGGCACTCCAGTGCATCCTGGCACTTCTGATTTCTGGGTTCTGCTCTCCACCATTGTGTGCTCTGCTTTCCCAGACTTGCGATTGTTTTGGCACATTTCTGCCACCACTTCTGTCTTTTAAAAAAAGCCCATTTCTGTACCTGGTGAGTGGTGGTGGGAGCTCTACAGGCATCTGGTGTTTTGTGTAAGCAAGATACTGTTCAGGGAATGAAGGGTTCCCGTGGGCAGACTAATGCTCCCTAATGAGCAAGACCTCATTGCTGGAATTGCGTTTGCCACATTCAGCCAGTGCAGAAATCCCTTCCTGGGGAGGAGGCAAGACGATGTGGGCACAAAGGAGCAGCCACAGCCACGGCTCCACTGTGGAATTCACTCCCTCCCCAGAGCACTTGGCTGGGCTGTTATCACATGTGCTGTATTATTGAATTTCTCCAAAGTCTCCCTTTATCCTTATTAATGCTGTGAAAGTTGTAGCAAGGAGTGATATGATCTAACATTGGATAAAATCACAATTTGTCCTTCTTCTTGGTGTAAATGTAACAGGGCTTAACTGTACAAACAAATAAGCCTAAATAGAAACATTTGTGATGATAAATGGGCAAGGAGAGCGTTCACTGCAAGGTGAGAGATGACAGTGCCTGTGAACAGAATGGAGAATCTTGCTGCTTCAGGGTCAATCTCAGGCAGCCTCAAGGTCAGCTCTCCCTCCTCCTCCTCCTCCTCCCTGTGGTGATGGCAGACATCCCCACATCTCTGGCTCGCAGCTGCAGCAGCTCCTGGGGTGCCGCAGAGAGCACAGCTGGGGTGCTTGGGCCGTGCGGCGTTCTGGGCATGGTTCAGTCCCAGCAGCTGCTGGGCAGGCTGTTCACCTCGAGAGGGCTGAGGCTCACAGGGGAGGGAAGGGCAGGTGCTCGGGGTATATTGCTGGGGGGATGCCGGGCAGTGCCCGCTGGCAGAGCGGGCAGCGTGTCCTGGCTGAGCCCGGCCGTGGCCGCGGGCGCGGGGCTGACCCTGCGCTCCCGTCAGTGTAATGAGGCCCTGTGTGGATATTGATATGACAGAACAAAAGGCCAAGGTGCAGTAAGGACAGCAATCCGCAGGTCTCAGTCCATTTGTTTTTCACACCAAATCCATCACGGTAATGGGTCACCTTTCTGTGGCAGCTCATGATTACCTGCTTACCGGGGAGCGCGGCAGGTGGGCGGCCGGCCGGGGCCAGGAGGGACTGGGTGTGGGCGCTGCTCCCGCGCCCCGGGATTTATGGCAGGTCAGCACCGCACGTTTCCCTGATAGATCAAGTGGATTGGAGTTTATTTGGGTCATGGTGACCAGTGGTGTTTGCTGTGAAAAAAGACGGATGGGGAGAGCTCTGGGGAGCTGCCTGGGCAGCAGTGGAGGGACACCTGAGGTGCAGAAGGAAGGGGAGCTGGGTTGTCCCTGCTGCCACTGCCCCATTGTCATTCCTCACTGGCCCTCCTGGGGCACCTGGTGCAGGGAGGGTGTGGGGGGTTCTTCTGCCATGGCATACTCTCCCAAATACCCTTCATCCCAGGACTGCAGCCCTCCCTGCCCACCCTCCTCCTCAGCCAGCAGCTCGGGGCACAGTGAGCATCTGCCTTTTGTGGGAGGCAGGGCTGGACCCCCGGGACGTCAGTCCGGCCGTGCTGGCAGCAGGCGCTGCTGAGAGGAAAAATGTTCTTTCTGCAGCGTCCTGCTCACACATGTTCCTGTTTAATATTCATGCACCAAAATGAGACAAGTGCTTAATGAGATCAGCCATGAGTTTCATTTGAACTCCACCAGCAAAGGAGTCCTAAAAATTGCTCTGCAGTGAATGTGCTAAAAAGTTTAATACTCGCAGGCTGATGACCTCCACGGGGGCCTCGGCGAGGCGGCCGCGCTGCTCCCGGAGCTGAGGAGGAGAGGGAGCTGGAAATTAGAGCTTATTAAAAACTGTCCCCCATGTGCTTCAGTGGAGGTGTGAGCGGGCTCAGTGGGATCATGGGGAAGGCACAGGCTGCTCTGCAGGCTCCCATGCTCTCCTTTCAGGTGGACACTATCAGGGATTACATGGACAGCAGCTGAACAATGCTCATTATTTCCATGCATAGCAAATCCCAGCCTCAGAAGACAGAGCTAAATCTCCCAACATCTTAAGGGATAGAAGCCATCTGTGATAAGGAGGGTTGCCTTTCAAAGATAAGGAAAAAATTGAAATGTATCATACACAAATGGCTTCAGGCAATGAATCATTCCACAGCGTCCTCGCCGTTGGATTGTGGTCATCACAAAGAAAATAGCAATAATGATAGCAACAATAATTAATACTGTGGGTGCTTTGTGCTGCTGCTGGCTGGAGGGCCCTCAGCCAGATCCCAGACACTAGGCCAGGAACAGTAAACATACATTTATGGTAATTTTATTTGAACTCTTGAGAATATGTCCCACACCACTATGATTTGATGGCTTATTAAACCCTGCAGGGTACCTTCTCAGGATGGGAGTGCTAGGAGCAGTCGGAGGGAGAGAGAGAGCCATCAGCAGGGACCAGCATCATTTCCCTCCTAATTAAAAGTCAAAATGTCATCTAGGTTTTTGTATTGTAATTGCAATGGTCATTGCAAAGACACCATGAAATCTGACTGCATTAGCACTTCTTTGGGGGGAGGTCTGCTGGATGAAGATGTATTGAAGGCTTCGTTCTGGCATTCTTCTTGTACGAGTCCAGGCTTTAAGTGCAGTAAATGAGCCCCCCGCCAAGAGCTCACCTCACCTCTGGTCCCCCCCTCCCCCAACTACATCAGGGCACTTGAATGGAAAAAAAAAATCATACATTCCAACCCTAAATGATACCAGTAAGTTTGTGCAAGCTTATGTAAATCACACAAAAAGTGACAAGTTTTCCTATTAAAAGATAATTGTAATCAGGGTGCTGGACGTGCGGTGCACTGATGATTGGAGATAGACGGGCAGCGTGAAAAGATGGATCGTTTTAATTTGCACCAATTAAATTGAAGTTCATGGGATCATCTTCTTCAATCTTCATGAATACTTTATTTTCTGGCTGCTATGGAGCTATTAAAAAGAATGATTGAGCCAAGAGCTAGGCATAGTATATTTTATGAAATATCACCTTTAAAGAATTTGAGTGCGCCATTTTCATAATGAGTTTTCTAGTACCTAATACCCTTCTATATTACTACATTTTTAAAGTGGATTGATCTGGAAAGTGCAGAAAGTGCAGGTAATGATACATTTTGCTAGGATAAGGTGGCTGATAATGTATCATGTTACTGCTCTGAGAATAATAGATTGCCTTGTGTTTGAGATGTGGCATTCTTATTTTGGTGCTTGCCTTGTGCAGACAAGGGGAGTCCTCTCTGTCTCTGGGAAAAAAATGTTTAATTGTTTGTGCAATTTCCTTCTTGTTTCTTCTCTGTCTTTTCTGTATAGTTGGTGACCTCAGAAACAGATTTCTGAGGTTTGAGGGAGGCTGTTCTCAGGTATGCATTTGTCTTGATGGATGTTGTTAGAACAGAACAGCATGTAGGAGACAACACACTATGGGAGATAAAGAAATACACAACCCTATATTATTTAGCAGTGCCTCACATTCTCTTCCCAAGAGAAATGAGTGATGATAGCTTCAAAGGGATAAGTCAATGAGAAGGGTGGTCATCTCTCACTCACAACTGCCAAAAAGACCCCAAGTCTCACTATTTCATGCACAGACAAATCAAAACCTTAATGGGAAATGGAAGATGCTCAGCTGTGTGCCAGACTGGAGCCTGCCCCGTGGTTCTCAGCCAGCTTTTGTGACTGTGAAGCCGAGGAATCCCTCCTGAGCAGCCCCTGTGGCTGTGCTGCCCTTGCCCAGCACTCTCCACTGAGCTGGAGCTGCCCACAGCTCTGGGCACCGATGCCTGCCTGGGAAAACTGGCCAGAAACTCCAGAGCCCAGGGAAAGCCCAGAGCATCTGGAGAGTGATTGCTGTCATACAGGTAAAGAACTCACTTTGAAGTTACACTGGGTAAAACGTGAACAAACCCACAGGAGCCCACGGTCCCTTCAGTGCCTGCAGGATCAGCTGCTGTGCTCCCGAAGGAAGTGTGAGGTGCCACCCTCGAAGGAGTGGCTGACTGGGCCAGCAGAGAGGTGGCTGCCCAGCCCGGAGTGCAGCAGGAGCCAGGGAGGGCGTCCCGCAGGGGTGGCTGCTGCTCACACCCGCTGGTCCCAACTCCCAGGGGTGCATCCTCAGCTCCGCAAGTCACAGCAACATGATGCCGTCTCTCTCTACATAGGCTTAAGCAACAGCAATCATAATTAACCCTGCTAATTAATCAGGGCATAACATATTAATTGCTAGCACACGAGGCTCCAATTGAGCAGGTGCTGTGTGGGTCTCTAATAGGATAATGAAGTGACGAGCGGTGCCACGTGCAGCAGAATGAGCATCACTGGGGGAGCCGGGCTTGGCAAGCCCTGCACTCAGCCAGAGCTCCTGCCCTCAGTGCCAGTGCAAACAGACCCAGGGAATTCGGGCCGCGGGGTGCGAGCCGGAAAGGGAGGTGGGAAGGTGGGGCCAGGCCGGCCGGGAGCTGTGCAGGGGCTGCCCACTCTGCACAGGGCGCTGGCACCAGCGTGGGCACCCAGTGATGGATCTGGGCACTGTAAAGCCAGGGCCAGGCTCCCCCTCGTGCTGCTCCGGGCTCAGCTCCTCGCACCGGGGCCCTCTCACGCTGCCCCGGGCACACCTGGCACCTGGATCCCCTCTCACGCTGCCCCGGGCACACCTGGCACCTGGATCCCCTCTCACGCTGCCCCGGGCACACCTGGCACCTGGATCCCCTCGTCCACGTGTGGCAGCGGTGGAAGGTGCAGGGATGGGGGTCCTGCTCCTGCCCCCTCCGAGGGCAGCGCTGCCTCTGCCCCAGAGCCCCAGGACCTGGCAGCCTTTGTGCTGCTTCTGCTCTGCACACACACAGCCTTGGCCTCAGTCCTGCATTGCTTTTCTCTGCATTTTGTTCCCTGTGAATCCAGGTATTGCTGTGCTTTTGCACCAGCTGACTGAGCAGGTCTTTATAAATTTAATCTTTGTCTGGACTTGGCAGCGCAGTGCAGTGCAGCTCCAGCCCGGATGCAGAGTGCACAGCAGCACAAATAAGGTCTGCTGGCTCTGGTGGGGACCGTCCCAGGGCCACACATCCCAGATGAGGAGCTGTTTGCAGGGACCAGGGACTCCTCACCAGAGGGGGGGCCTGCAGGCTGTCCTGTCTCCTCATCAGGACCAGTGGGGTGAGCCAGGAGCCACCCTCATCTCCCTCCACCTGCACGTCCCTATTATTTAAACCATTTCATTTAGGGCAAGAGCATTCACTGGGATTGCACAGGACCCTCTGTGATCTGCTTCACCGTTGTTTAGTCTAATTGTCCTAAAATTGGCAATAGATTAAAAGAAAATAATTATCCCTAATTATGTCAATTAAATGGCTAATTCATTAACGAGCTTAACATCCTTTACTTGGACCATCTCTGCTAGGCAAGACTGTGCTTCCAAGAGGAGACGCCAGGCGCTCGCTGCATCCTGTGCAGACGCAGTTGCAGCGTGTTTAGCGTGAGCTGCAGGAACAAAATCCCCTCATTATTCAGATGACAGAACAAAACTATAAATAGTGGATCGCAATTAAAATCAGAACAATTACTTTTTATCCATTATGCTGCCTTTTGCACAATAGCAGCCTATAAAAGGAAAAAGCACCGTCCTTTTAGATCTCTCTCTCTCTCTCCCTCTCTCTCTCCCCTTATCCAGAACTGTAGCTGGCTTGCTAATTAGGAGGCTTTTGAATTAGATTATTTGCATGTCTGAACAGGGCTAGGGTATTAAACATCCCCGAGGACATACTATAATAACCTCTTCAGTGGCTTTTAGGATCCCTAAGGAACCAGGAACTCGGAAAAAACCTCCAAAAGGAGGGAAAGTGCATAACGATTTCATCCAATTAGGTATGGATTAGTCGGCTTGGTGTCTTTGAATCCTGCTCGCCGGGAGAAGGTGTTCTCCTCCAGGAACATTTGACAAAATCATCAGGGAAATTATAATGCAGTACCTAAATGAAATCGCAATACCTTAGTTTCTCCTCCAAGAAAAAATAAACTACAAAATCAATACAGTGGTGTATAAAGCAAAAAGAAATGCACCAGTCACTTTATTGCCTGGCTGCGAGCACAGCCCTGTGTTTATGGCATCCATGAGCGACTGTCAAAGCCGGGCTCCAAAGGACAAAGCTGCTGCTGCTGGGATTGGCCACAGCCGATTTTAATTTTTAAATACCACTGGTATTATCCTCTTCCTAATGGCTTTCCACACTCTTCCAGTTTTAAGAAATCACCAGCCCATTTATATTTAACAAGACAATTAAGCTGCCCGAGCTCTCCAAGCTCAGCAGTGGTCTGCAGCGTGGCCCTGCCGGGGCACTGGGGTGGGACTGGGCAAACTGGGCCTGTGCTGGGCAGCTGCTGCCTCTAAAGGGCTGCCGAGTCCTGGGGTCCCACCTGAAGCCCCACAGCCAGACCTGCCCCACGGCAGGGGTACCGTGAGCAAGGCACGAGGAACAAGGAGAGGGAGGAACGGGGTTTGCATTGATTTTCCTCCTTTTACTTTTTTTTTTTTTTAAGTGCTGAGATCTAATTTGGAGGCAGTGGAACTCGAGCTTCATGAGAAGTATGATTATTATAAACTGCCTGTGGAGGTGAGCCATGCTTGTGAGACTGCACCTGAGGGGACCACTCAGTGTCACCTCTCCACACTGCATCCCACTGCCTGCAAGCCTGACTACTGGTGTCTAATTGGAATGGATTTCCAGAACAGCAATAAGAGAAACTATCTGGAAAACTAAACAAGCAGCATTAAGCTTTTAAAATCCTAAACCGTGTGGATGAAATTGCCCATGCTGGTGTTGGGCAGTTGGGGCTCGGGTTTGCACTCGTGGAGCCGCAGTGTTCCAGCAGCAGTGCCACAGCCCCCCCTGCCCAGGGCAATCCCTCAGGGAGCAGGGGCTGGATCTGTGACTGCCAGGCACACAGAGCTCCCTCCCCTCGCTGGGCCTGCAGTGTTCAGCTGAGGGCTCTTGTGGTGTCTCTAAGGAGCACCCTTCCATTTCACATGAAAACCTCGTTCCTTATATTCTGAGTTTTCATCTTTGAACTCCCCTCAGCGTCCCCTGCTCCTGTGCTGGGGAGGGCAGTGAGGGCGGCTCCTGGTTTTGCCTGAACTGATCCCACCCACCATTGTTTCTCACTCTTCAGACTGAGCTCCCAAGAGCCTGGGTTGTTTCCCTCTCTGCTCCCAGCTCAGTCCATCCCACAGCACCTTCCAGAGACACTTCGTGCTTCCACTGCGTCCTCCGGAGCTCCACCAGCTAGTTTAATATTTTCTCTTCTCATTTCCATCCTCTGAGTCCCTGACATCTCGTTTGCCATTTGGCTTTGGACACAGGTTGTCCAAGGTCTCTGCAGTGACCAGCTTTCCAGACTGGAAATCACCAGTTACATGACGGGGAACTTCTGGGGTTTAGGGCATTCATAATTATCAACACCAGCCTTCATTAACTATCTCTCATCCTTGTGCCTCAGCCAAATTTCTCAGAACTTCTTTCATCTTTTCTGAATATAACTAATCTGTACCCCTGCTTCCTTTTTCAGGTCAGTAATTAATACATTAATGCCATTAGATTGAGTGTGTAACCACGTAGCACACTGCTAGTGACCCTTTACATTGACTGTCTCCCACTTTTGTTTCCTTCCTCTTAGTCCATCTTATTGATTCATAATATTACTGTATCTCTTACCCCCATTTTTATCTTGTTTCCTAAGAAATCCTGTGGGAAGACCTCATTAAAAGCCTTTTGAAAGTCTAAAAATATGTCAAGATATTCTCTTTTATCCATTTATATATTGGTAGGTTCAAAGTATTCTAACAGATTAATGAGACGTGATTTTCCACAGCAGAAACTGTGTTGATTGGATGTGATCTTCAAGGTATTTTATCATTCTATATTTAATAAATGTTTAAACCATTTTGCCAGATACCTGTGCGAAGCTGAATAGTGTCTAATATCCTGGATCACACTTAGAGTCTTTTAAAAATGTATAATATACAGATAAAACCCCTCTGCTTTTCTTCCAGTAAGGGAAAACAGTGCAAATATTGCTGCTGTGTTCATGTGTTTCCTTAAATGCTGTGAGTATCTCAATATGTGGCCTTTTATTTCCTCTCAAATCAGCTCTAGGATGAGGCACAATGGGTATGTGAATAAAGTGTGCATTTGTCCTCTCATCTCTCCCCACATGCTGCAGCCCCAGCTGGATCCCACAGCTGCCCCTGCAGTGCTGCCAGGCTGGAAGCAGAGAGCACCCCACAGGTGACCTTCCCTGTCCCACCTGGTTGGGGTCCCCTCTGCAGAGCCACCACTTCAATCTGGTACCTCCCAATTCCTTGGAGTTCCTTCATTTTTCCAGGAGTTTTTATAAGAAAGCTGTAGTGTTCCCCCCATTATTATTTCACTCTACAGATTAGCTTGTCAAAATTTGAAGATTGAAACAATAAACCAGTTTTTTCTTCTCTGTTGGAGAACAGTTAATTTCTTTGGAATGAATACCCCTTTAATTGCAACCCACTGCTCATTAGAAAACAAATTACTGGAAAATAATTTGTCCTTTCTGTTGCTTATGTCTCTGCTTTACAAAAACAGGAAATTCTCACACAGCTCCCTGCAGGCTTGGCCCTTCCCAGCACAGGGACCTCGTGGCACAGGGACAAGCCACTGGTGGCCTGTCCTGCCAGCACTGTGCTGGCACAGGTGACTCTGGTGGGACATCTGTGCCACCCTGGGACGGGCTGTGGGCACCAGCTGGAGATGATGCTGTGCTCCTGCTCCAGGCAGAGGGAGAAGCTGAGGGAACTTTAGAGCTGAGAGGATTTTAATTGAGACAATCCCAAAGAGCAGCTCCAGTGTGCACTCCCAGCACCACAGAGCCTCTGCCCACCCTGCCATCACGAGGTGTTAATGCCTGCATTTGTCCCAGTTCTGTTCTCAGCTGTAGAAACAACCAAGGACTAATAAATGAACCCAGCTCCATCCACAGCCGGAGCACATTGAGGGAACGAGGTGTCAGAGCCTGTGTGTGCTGTGTACCCCCGAGCTCAGAACACCCCAGAACTGCCCCAAAATGTTGACATAAATGGAATGCAAGACAGGTCTGTTAAATGGGTAAGCAGGAGATTAAAAAAAGGAAAGAAGGATGAAAGTTCCCTGCAGCCTAATCACATCTCTTAGGGAAATTCCCGCACCAACCCAGCCGTGAAGCCGGCACAAATCGATGTGGCCCAGGGGATCAACATTTTACATATATATATAAAAAATTGTAAACATCTTTTATGTATGCAATGTAATAACTACACTCAGCATCATGGGCTCTAAAAGCAAATGTTATGGGCACTTGTATTGCAATAAAGTGGTTAAATGGAAAAGCTTTGAAGGGCTGATAATTTGTACTCTTTTCTTCACCGAACCAACTTATTCTTGTCTGAGGATGACAAATTCAAACACTCTTCTATAGGAAGAAGTTTTCATTTATCAGGAATTTTCCCCACACTCTTTCCATTTCCTGCACTTTTCAAGTTCAAAAAGAAGTTGGTTACAGCCCTGATGATGACAATGGGGTGTAGATGAAGGTCAGGCAACAAAACATTCCCAGTTTGGGGGCGCAGAGCCTGCAGCAACAGGGCATGGGGTCCATCAGTGGGATGTCAGTCACAAGAGTGGCTGGAGTGTCCGTGCCAGCCACTGACCAGCTGCACCCTGCAGCCCCCCCAGCCTGGCTTGGGGTGTTGTTAGGTGCTGCTGCTAAAAGGGTCCCCAAAACCATTGGACTTGACCCTGCATGTCTGGTAGCTGTAAAATACTGTCTGCAAAAATACAAATGAATATTTAAAAAATTTATTAACCAATAAAGTTAACAATCAAATATTATTTCTGACTCACAAATAAAGCCTGTGATGCAGGTTTGCTCTGTGCCACGCTAATTAAGCACTGCAGGAGAATTCCCCAGGGCCATGTCACCGCTCCTTCCAGACTGAAAATCAAAGCGAAGCTCTGGGCCTGCTGCACTAAATGGACAGTAAATAACACATTCCCTGCCTTTAATTATTTAACAAGCACAGCAGTAACCCAGGATGATGTAAAATATGTACCAAAATACTGTATGGGAATGCAGCACTGTTGCAGGTGGGTTTGTGGCACTGGAGACACAAGCTCTCAAGTTCTCACTTCATTTAAGGGGCAGCAGCTCTGTCCTGGCTGTGTTCTTCAACCAGCAGCTCTGCCCAGTCCTTCCTTGACTGTCAGCCTGTGCAGAGGGAAGTTACTGCTCAGCACCAAGTGTGCTTCATCTATAAAGCCCCCAGTTGTGATGAATTGGAAAGAAAAGCTTCCCAATATTACAGACTTTAGAAATGTTTATTAACAATTTGATAATACCGTATGTGGGGGCTTCACGCTCTTCCTGTGACTCCTTAGCTGGGAGCAGAATGATTTCACCCCGTTTGCTTTTAATCCCTTGCATTTATCTTGCCTGAGTGTCTCCACTGGATATTGTTTACTCTTTGGATTAGTAAACTCAGAATTAATTCCACTGTTTATTGCTGAAAGTGGCAGTAAATTCAGCATCAGGGAGAGCCAGGAATCTGCTTAGCTGTGCTGCATGACCCTTTCATGGGCAATAAAAGCACCTCCCTGCATGGAGGGATGGAGCAGTTGGAGGCAGACCCCATGTCATTAGGGTATGGGCATCTACAGGAGCCTGTGCTCAGCCCTTCTTTCCATTAGGAATTATAGATGCTGTAGGAATTTTGGTGTCTCTCGAGGGAAAATAAAATAAAAGGATAAAGCAACCCCTGCCTGCAAGCCAGCCTGTCCTGGTGTCCCAGCCTGTCCCAGTGTCCCAGTCTGCAGCAGCAAGGAGCAGAGGCTAAAACCAACCTTCAGCACAACCTGGGGCTCTTTTTGCTCTGGAATGCTGGTGCTTCAGGCAGGGGGGAGGCAGAGAGGGTTAAAGCACAGTGCCTGTCTGCTCCCCAGTTCCCTGCCTGGCTGTTTTTTTCCTGCTATTAAATCAGTGAAGAGGAATGTGGGGCCAGGAGCTGAGCGGGGGTGGTTGGAAAGGTTACCTAAGTGAACCACGCAATTTTTTTCCCTCAACTTTGTTCCATCTTAAGGTAAAAGGTTCATGCAGAGGGCTATAAATTCCTGTCACATTTTGTTGTAATCTCTGTATGGTTTTATTACTTAAAATGCTGCACTCTTGAGACGGGGAATTTTCTAGGGGTTTGAGGCTGACACGGAGCCACATTTATATTGTGCTGAAGCTCCTCTGGAGTCTCCTTGAGACATGTGGCCGGCAAGCCCGGCATGAAGGCCTTATCAGTCACTCCACCATGGAGTCAGCCCATGAATTATACGGGAATGGAGGTGGCTCTGCAAGAGCGGGAGTGTGGGCCGCCGGGTGACAATAAACATGTCCCGGGAATGTGTCCTCCATCACTCAAGTTCAGATAGCAGATCTGGACCTTAACTACAGCTCCCCATCTCTAAATCTCCCTGTGACCTGAGCGGGAGATGGAGGTGAGTCTCAAGGATATCTGTCTGCAGGGGACTCGCAGAGGGAGTTTATAACCAGCGTGTGCCACAGACGGCACCGCTCCCAGCGCTGCCACAGCGCAGCAGACCAGGGGCTCTGGCCTCCCAGTGGAGCCAGGGATACTGGCACAGAGGGTGGGAGCCCTGCAAAACCTTCCAGTGCTGGCAGAAGGTGTGAGCATCTCCTCATGGCTTTTGTCTCCATGAAAACACGCGTGGAATGCGGCGGGGGGATGCTCCGGTGAGGACCCGCAGGCTCCCTGTGCTGAGGCTGCAGCACCTGGATGAGCAGCACCTGGATGAGCAGCATCGGGCTCTTCTGCAGCTCCAGGATATCCCAGAGGGAATTCTGCTTCATCCTGAACTCCCTGTGCCAAGCCCGAGGATGAATCCCCTGCGGTGTCCCAGTGCTCATCTCTGCACTAAAGCCAAGCACGAGCGTGAGCTGTGGAGGCACCCGGCCCTGGGCAGACACCAGGGGCTCCCAAAGAGGGGAGAAATAAATCAGTTAATCCTGTTCCTAAATTAAAATACTAATAAAAAAGAGTCTAAATGCAAAGTGTTAATGAAGTAATGAAGGAAAGCGGCATGCTCAGTGCCACAGCTAAATACAGCCATTAAAACCCATAACCTCTGTAAAATTTGTGATAAAATTACAATTTAATTTTATAAAGATAATTTATTAGCTAATACCTCATTGCACATGTTAATAGCTTGTGCTTAAATAATAGTAATCTTGATTGCTCTGTGGTCATTAAACTTTTTTTTTTACATACTGTTTAACTGACCGTTTTGTATGTGGTTTGAGGAGAAAAAAGTAATTATTGAAGTCTTAAGCACTGAGTTAATTTCTAATGAAAGGATAATTTTATTCCAATGATTTTACATTTAATTAACTAAAGCTACATGTAATGTGAAGTTCTAAGGCAGTGCTGATTCATTTGTGCACAGGACAGAAGGCAGTGGTGCGTGAGCCCCCAGCCCTGGCGGGTGCAGGGGATGAGCTGGGGGCACCTGCACTGGGAAGGAGGGGATGGAGCAACCCCACAAAGTGAGGCTGGGAAATTGTGCATCTTCTTGTGCTGTTCTGAAAGGGAGCTTGCAGCTGAAATGGGAAGAGATGTGGTTGTGGTTTTGGGCTCTGTGAAGTGGATGCCATTCTCACCCTGAGGATTTTTGTGCCATAGGAATTATGAAGCAAGAATGGAAGGAGGTGGGATGGTGAGTGTGATATTGCAGTTTGGGAAAAGCTGGAAAGCTGGGAAAAGACAAAAAATTGATTATGGGAATGAATGAAGAAAACCAGACAGAAAACCATACTTTTGTCAGTCTGAAAATACTTGGTTTGATATATTCACTACCTTTCACTTTTGGTTCAGGTCAGTTTTTACATGTAAACGTTCTCTTTGATATAAAATGCCAGAAAATTCTCCAACAGAAGAACCAAACTGCAAAGCAGTCATGATGGAAGAGTGGCACTTTTTACAATCCTCCCACCCTGTTCAGGTTACTCTTGCTGCCAGCTCAGTCGCTCCCACACGTGCAGGGTGGCAGCACCCGGGGCTGGCACGGGCGCTCCGTTGGTCACCGCCTTGTCAGGCAGGTGTTCCTGTGCTGCAGGGGAAACGCTTGTCAGGGTATTGATAAACAACAGATCTGTGTCAGTGCAGATGCCTTTTTAATGGCGTGTCCTGAGGTGCAGACATTAGGGTTATATCCTCCTGCCTCCCAGCCCTCTGCGCAGCAATCACTCCTCCTCAAGCAGAGCGAGGGCTGCCACCGACCCTGCTTCCCTGCCTTATTAATGCACCTCCCTCTCACTAATGCAGGCAAGAAAAGACAAATCTGGAGCCCTGCCTGCACAGTGGGACTGTGGGGTGCTGGGGGGGCTGTGCAGGGCAAAATAAAAGTTCAGATTCTGCTGTGCCCCTGGCACCAGGGTACAGAACCCAACACGGGCTGCACCAACACCGCGGCTCAGCCCAGCCTGGGCTGCTCATCTCACACGGGACCGGCTCAGGCTCCTCTGCCCTGCAACCCTCCCGATGCTCCCACCTCCCAGGAGCTTCACAGACTGGGATCTGCGGGTTTGGGGAATATCTCTGAAGCCTTTATTAGCGGAATGAAGGACTAGACATGAGAAACATCTGTCTTAAAGGGCTGTTCAGGTTGCTAAGCTTGTAGTCCTTGTGACAGCAGGGGAGAGCCCTGTGTGGGCACAGACTGCAGCACACAGTGCTCTGTTTGTGTCTCTGGGATGCTCCACCAGTGCAGCTGCTCCTTGGGATCCTCTCCATTCCCACCCCTGGAGCAGTGGTACCAATTTTGTTTCCTTCTTCCTGACCAGTTGCTGCTGTCCCAGTTGCTGCAGCTCCCAAAGGAAGGGGGGATTTGTCCTGGGCTGTGCACAGAAAGGAGCCCCAACAACTGAGTCTATTTTGCATGTCCTGGTACCTCAGATCTCAAGTCCTTTATTCAGGTTTGGAGCACCTACCCCCTTGTCAAGGAGAAACAAACCCACACAGCTTAACTCAAATCCCAAACGGACAGCAGGGCTCAAACTTAAAATATTCATGATTTAGCCCACTACACATTTCTCAAAAATATATTAGATGTAAGAATATTAGCCCCAGGAATCACAGGGACATCAGGAACCTTGCCACACTGTGCATTGACTCTGCAAAAGATTGTGATTCTTTAAGAAAAACCTCTCTTAGGCACGGTTTGCAGGATTTAATATTCTGCCCATTAGCAGAAGCAAGCACCACCCTTGAAGCACACATGCAAATTGCAGGGGAGAATGGAGGAAGACAATAAAACTGGAAGCAGCCTTTGGAAGCGCAAATAAATAATTGGATTGCAATGTGGAAGTGTTTTCTGGTTTGATGGGCACTTCCTTTCATTGAAAATAGACCAGGCTGAATGGCTCAGTGGGTCCTGCACACCTCTGAATGGGCCCAGCTAGCTTTGCTCTTGGTAACAGTGGGTATCATGGAGGTACATAAAAACATAGTTTATTGTTAAATTAAGTGTCCTGTTCTTGAAAACAACCCTTAAATTTAACATTCCAAGGCTGCTGCTGTTTATTTGCACTCTCAGAGCACTCTCAGTGCTGTCCACTCAACTACTTGAGAAATACATTGTAATAAAAATAAATGGACAGTTTGGGTTTCTCTGAAATTAAAAGAGGATATACAGCAGCCTTGCACTCGTGCCTTGTACTGAGGTAACCTGTGATAAAGTCACATTGTGTCAGAGATGGCAAATTATGCCTGCTAATTACTTACCGGAATTTCAGATTTGTCCTTACCATAATTAAAAAGGTGTCACTTTATTAGAATAGGGCTGGAATGATGGGGCTTGGAGCAGTGGAGGAGATTTCTGGTTAGAGATAATTACCAGTGATGTATTCCTTTCTCTCAGTGCCGTTTTTGCTGCATTCCCCCCATTACTGTGTAATGGATGTGTGGCTCGGCTGCCGTGGAGCCGGAGCCTGGTGAGGGGAGCCCCCAGGCAAGGGGGCTTCCAGTGCCAGACCCTCCTGGCCCAGGGCTGGCCCAACTCCCCGTGTGTGGGGCACGGACCCATGGATTTTACTGAGCCTCCATCGGGGATGCAGCGACAGAGGGGACAGGCTGGGCTCAGTCCTGGTTTGGGCTGCCCTCTCTGCCCACGGGGTCATTCCAGAATTTCCCTGGCAACTTTCCAGGCACTGCTCCCCAAGGACAAGGCCCTGCACCCTGCAGAGCCCGGCTCCATCGCTGGTGAGTGGGGCACAAACCTGCCCTGTGCCAGAGGAGGGGCTGGGCTGCCCCGCAGCCGTGACCCCCCTGCAGCCCCCCTGCCCATCCCTGCCCCTGCCCAGCACTGTTTATATGCAGTGTAATATCTTTCTGTTGGCAGAAGAGACTTGAACCTGTCGAGGGCAAACTCGAGTCTCTCCTAGGGCCTGGCAAAAGAAAATAGCAGCATTTAACCGCGATGAAAGTCACAGCATAACCGGGGACGCAGGGAGAATAATTGCGTGGCTGGAGCGCCCGGCTCTGCTGTCATTGCACGCTGGATCCCTGGTCTGTAAGCACAGGGATGGCGTGAACCCCCGCAGAAGATGAAGGTTATAAAAGAGGCATTACTGGGAAAGGTCAGCAGGCTATTCAAACATGGAGCAGTTGCAATCCACAGATTCAATACCGAGAGCTGTTTGGGGCTGGGAGAGGCAGCAGGAGCGGGAGAGGCAGGCGCTCACTCGCTCCACGCAGGAACGAGAAGATTCTTGTGCAGCAAACTCATGAGCAGACAACAGCAGGGATCAGCCCCTTCCAGCCCTGCCCACCCGTGGATGTCACCAGCAGTGCCCTGTGCCACAGGGGTGCTGGCAGTGCCGCTTCGTGCCAGCACCACGCCAAACTCTTCAGCCGCGCCTGGAAATAACCAGGTGGAGCACAAAGGGTGAGACAGCTCTTCTGTCTTGATACCACTGAGGCCTGGCTGCAGACTGCCATCAATCCAATCTCTAATCCAACACATCTGGACATCTGAAACATCTTTTCCTTTCAGGAGAGACCTCCCTAGGCTGAGTGCAGCACTGCAGCCACACACTCCACGTCTGGGGTACCTCAACACAACAGCTCCTGTGGCTGATGGAGAGCCCCATCAGACTCCACATTTTTATAAAAGATGGTTTGGTTAGCTCATGAGGCACTGTTGTTATTGCCAAAGGGTTTTGCTCCCCAAGCCTGTGCTGAATATTGTATTACTTTGCCATGCTCAGAAACTAAAATTACAACAATTTAATTTTGAATATGGTGGCATTATTACCATTTGTATTTGCCATTTCATAAGACTATTCATTTCAACTGCTTTGCTTTCCTGTCAAGAAGAAAAACCTTCAATCTGTCGGCTTTTACCAGAGAGGGAACTGTGCTGGAGTGTAATGCAGTATTGTATATTTCTTCTCTAATGCTCTTTTGAACAAAATCATCTATTTCATCAACAGTATATCAGCGGTGACCAAAGACCATTAAATAATGCATCTCACTCAGGAGCAGTGGAGCAGGGAAAGGGCTCTGACCTGTTTTAAACCTTATTACTTTCTTGCATTATGCCCCTCACTGCAATCTTTTTGTTTAAGTGATTTCAGCTGAGGCGTTGCTTCCTGCCTTAAAACACACGGTGGACACGTTATTGCTGAGCTGGTTGGACTCAGCCTCAGCTTTTCCCATCCCACACCAAAACCTGCCTCTGCATATGGATCTTTGTTAGCCTCACCAAATCCACGTGTGTGCACCAGGGGCTGCTGTCAATAACATCCCTCTTTATCCTGGATCTCAGGGGCAGAGATTGCATTGTATTTGGACCCGTGGCTTCACCTCCCAGCAAATGTTTTGTGCTTGCAATTAGCAATCCCAGGCTTGGTAAAGCAGGCACAGAACTTAATCCAAAATGGAATAGTTTTAGGAAAGAAGATACAGCTGTACCAACCAGAGGAGATGTAGTGCTGCAGACTGGGACTGGCGGTTTGAGGAGCGGTGTCCCCGTGAGCCCTGTGCCGGCTGTGTCGGGAGGAGCACGGTGGCACAGCAGCCTCTGTGCCCAGGCAGCCGAGAGCAGCACGGGCAGCACAGCGTGGCCACCCCGAGCCCTGCACCAGGCAGCAGAGGGCTGGCCCCAGGGCTGCACAGTGTGGCCACATCGAGCCCTGCACCAGGCAGCAGAGAGCTGGCCCCAGGGCTGCACAGTGTGGCCATCCCCACGCTGTCCTTGCCCAGCTTTGCCCACGGGTGCACGGCCAAGCAGTGGCCTCTGCCTGCTGGCCAGCCCAGCCCCGTGGTGCCCAGCACCATCCACCCCTGCCTTGGTGGGACGAGAGGGGGCACAGGGACCCCGCTGCCCTGGGAGGGGGCACAGGGACCCCGCTGCCCTGGGGAGGGGGCACAGGGACCCCCTGCCCTGGGGAGGGGGCACAGGGACCCGGCTGCCCTTGCCGTGGTCGGGAGCGGGATGCTCGGCTGCTTGCGGGGCTGACAGCCGGGTGCAGCTTTGCCTCTCCCAGCCCTGTGAAGCACAATCCCCACCAGCCGGTGAGGAGGAAGCCTGAGAGACTCACAATTACATTTTCTCACTAGTCTAATGAGGTGAGAGACAGACAGAGGAGAGAGTTCCCTGGGCTAATTTTCCAGCCAGCAGCCACTGCGTTCCTCCTCTACTGCAAGAGGCAGAGGGAGAAATGACTCTTCCAGATTAGAGGCTCTTGCTGAAGGCATTCTAGAGCATATTCCTCTAGGACACTACAGCAAAAAAAAATGGAGATGACAAACCATTTTACTACACTTAGCTGGAATGAAGGAAGCCACAAACAGAACTGTGTGGTGCTGGGGGTGCACTGACCAGGAGAGAGCACCGGGGACAGCAGGGAGGGATTGCACAGTGCTCTGCTCCAGCGAGAGAGGGAGCAGGTCAGCACCTGCACAGAGGGAGGAATTAGCTCTGAGAGGGGAGGGAGCATTTGTCTTCCCTGCTAGTGAACATTTGTTATCATGGAAATGTTAGCAGTGGAATACTCAGTGCCTGGGGGGAGCAGCGCTGGGCTGCAGAGGGCAGGTGCTGGAAGGAGAGGGCTCTGCCTCTCTCCCAGGCATGTTGTGTCCCTCAAACTGAAGAAACTCTGAGAAATCCCTCCTCATACCCACAGGGCCATGGAGGGAGTGCTCCTTTCTTGGTTCCTGCACTCTGTGGTCTTTGCACTGGATTCATGTGTGCTCAGCATTTGACTCTTTGGAGGTTCTCTAATAGCTCTGGCTGAGGCCAACGCTGTTGTGTGCTCCCCTCACATCCCTGGTCTCAGCACACCAAACACACTTCCAGCATGCCTGGATGGACCTGAGAAACCTGAACTTCCTAATCTCAGTCTAAGTCAGGAGGAAGAGCCAGTAAAATCCCTCCACCATCATGACCAGGTGCAATGTGCCCACACACACGAGTGTGCACGGGTGAGGAATGTGTCATCAATCACTCCCTGAACAAGATTGGAATTTCCCCATTTGACTGACAAATCCAGCCACTCTGACCCATCCCTTGCCATCCTCTCAAGTGTTTGGAGCTTGTAGTTGGTCCTGGAATTAGTTTTAGCCTGAGCTTATGTCTCGGTTAAAAGGGTGTGTGCAGAAGTCACCCTTCTTTTGTTTTCAGAAGGAGCTCTTTCTGAAAGCACTCTGCTGCTCTGCTCATGCAAACTAGGAAGAGATCTGTCAAATATCAAATACGAATTTTGTTGCTGAAGCTCTTGGAAAATTGACAGGTAGCATGCAAGCAAACATTAAATCAATAACAGCGAATTTCCCCTGGGAAACTTGTAGTGTTTTCTCATCAAAATCTTTAAATCCTTAAAGAACCCATAAAAGGTTTACACAGTCCGTGTTGGTTAATCTGGTTACCTCTGCATGGCTCGGCAGGGCTGATCAGCAGGGCCAGCTAATACCCAGTGCTGATCAGGCAGCAGTGAGTGTAACACCCAGTGCCCCGGCGCTGATGTATTGGAGCTTTGTTAGGCACTGTGGCTCCTTGGTAAATTCATTTGGAGTCCTCCGGGGTTTTAAATCTCTCATTTGGCCAACAACGAGGTCTGAAAAGATTGCAGTTCATTTCGACCCACAGTGGATGGAAGGCTCATTTACTGGCTGCAGGCAACTCAATCAGGCCGGCCGCTGATGAGTGAGTGACTTGTTCAGAGCGCTAGTCAATATGTGTCTGCTGTGATAGAATGTCAGCATCTGCTGCCTGCTCCTGTCTCCCACTGCTCTGGCTTTTTTCATTTGGGCTGATCAATGTTATTAAAAACACCTAGGAGTTCCTTAACTGCTCTGCCACTTGAGGCTTTTCCTTCTTCCTTTTTTTTAAGCACAACTTTGTATTATCTGCAAACAGGTGCAGATGATGTACAGATTGATTTTTTACATGACTGTGTGGGATGGGGTGTGTGTGCACTTGGGCACATAACTTGTGCACTGGAGTTGGCTCTGCAGTTCCATCACTCTGGTTTGGGATTCCTCTGTGTGCTGCCCTGAAGTAGCTCAGGCTTAGAGCCTATTGCAAACATCTGCTAATTATTATTTGTAAATGAACTTCAAATGTAAGCGTGCAAAAAATAATGCACCCTCTCTAAAACTGAAGTGAGAATGCCTGAGAGGAATCAGTGGTACCCTGTGGACAGCCACATATTAAAAATCAGACTGCAGCTCCAAATAAAGGGGAGACAGAACTTAGGTAAATAAGCAGAGGGTTAATATCCTGACAGGTCTGGAACACACACACCATTTGCCTGCCCAGCAAGCCATTTCCTGGGGACCAACGACACTCCCTGGCACATGAGGGTCAGTCACCAATAACACAAAAAACCAGAAACAGATACGCTGCTAAAGGTTTTGATCTGTGCAAAATGTGCAGTGCTGCAGGGACTGCACTGTCCCGAGGTGGTGGAAGAAGGGAAAGCTGTGTCTTTTGGGCAGACCCCAGGCTTCACAGAAGACAGGAAGAAGGGAGAGCCTCTCAGTGCCTGCATCACACAGAGGAAAGGCAAGGTGATCTGCTGTGACCTGAGGACATGCTTCAAAATCCGCCCGTGCTTCCATCCCTACCCCCTTCCTCTGCAATATGGCATCCAAAATAGATACCAAGAAATGACCTGCCAGGAAAAAAATGGAAGCCTATAATTATGTTATTGAAAACCTGTTCCACACTGTATTATTTAAGGTTATTTTATTATGATGTTGAGATGAGTTTCTTAAAGAAGAAACTCTGGGTTTATTGCGCTCCTCACAGAGAGGAGCCCTGGGTGATTTGATAGCCTATTTGAACAAGAGGGATGCTTTACGAGCCCCTATAAAAACTGATGACCCCACTCACATTTGTATTTAATGAAATAAGGAGGAGCTTTCGTTATGTTTTCAATAACCTTCACTGCTCTTTCAAACCTGCTTCAAATAAAAGCCAGAATCTACGTGTTTCTGTGCTGAACCCCAGCTGTCCGTAAGGAGGGCTCTGGAGGTTCAGCCTGGCTGTGCCACGGTCCCCGTGTCCCTGTGGTGCCACTGCCAGGGCTGTGTCCTGCTGATGGGGACAGTGGATGGGTGAGAAGTGCTGTCCCACTGGAGGAGGGTGGCCAGGAGGAAGGTCAGGCTGAGCTGGGCTCCAGAACTCATCTGCCTCAGCCTCCCAGGCACCAGCACATGTTTTATTTCTAAGTATCTTCCCACACACAAAATCAGACTTTTTCATTGCACAGTTTTGGTCTGTCATAAAACATTAAATCTTCCTGAAAAGTTCCAGTGCTTGGATCCTCCTCATTACATTAAATAATTGCTGCTGCTGGAAGGATCAGAGGCTGCACCCGCAGCTGGTGGCACTGCCTGTCCCCGCCTCTCCTGGCAGGAGATGAGCCCAGCTGTCCCACTGGGGACCAGCCCCTGGCTGAGGGGGACAGGGCAGGTCCCTGAGAGGGTCTTGGGTGGATATCTCTTCCCCATCTGGGAGCCTTCTGATCTGAAGATTTGGATGGAAATGCTCTTTTTGTGCCCGGGTGCCTGAGGCCCCAGCGGTGCCCAGGCTGATGGCACAGGGGACACGGTGGCTCCGTGCGCACAGCAGGGCAGCTCCTTGGGCTCTGCTCTTCTAAAAGGGAGCCCTGGTTAACTGCAATCCATGGGGCTTTCTCCATGGAGAGGCCCAGATTCGGGCTGCTCCCTGCAGCCAGTGCACAGCAAGGTGGGTCCAGGACGAGTGAGGGAGGAGCTGCAGTGGCGCTGGCGCTGTGACAGGGTGTCCTGCGCGGCCACTGTGTCCCCATGGCTGCAGGAGCCACCTTCTCCCCCAGGGCTCTGAGATGAGGAGGGGGAACCTGGCAGGGTTTATTAAAGCACATCCAAGCCCTCCACGTTGCATTTGCATTCACAGTTTGATGTAGATGCCACATCAGCAGATGCCTATGAATAAGCTGGAGCAGGGTTATAGCATCCTGGTGCTGGAGTGATTCAGTGAGATGCCTCGGCAAGCTGTTCCCTAATGGGCTGCAAGGCTGATTTTTACGATCATTGGAACGTAAAGGGTCAGAATCTTAATCTCCTAATACTGTGTTTTTAACAACATTTACACTTTAACATATTGAAAAATCTCATCTCTTTCTGCCACCCAGCATGACAGCACAATTCAAAGCGATCAGTGCAGCAGTATATTTCAGTATTTTAAACATAGATCAACCTGGCTGAAATGTTTTTTTCACTTCCAGTATTCTGAAAACCTGGGATTTTCTAACTTTAGTGTTTCTTGTTTGAACATTTGTATTCAGCAGAGTCTCTCATCTGAATAATTCAGCAGCATTGAATAGCACAGAATGGAGGCCCCAGTCCAGCACCCAACACAGATCTGGTGCTTTGTGGCCCATTGCAATGGAAAACCAGTACCCAAGGAACGCAGAAAGTTTGGGAATTGTCTGCAGGTATGGAAAAATTTGAATTCTGCATCACCCTACAAAGCTAACTGACAAGCAATAAGAACATATCAGGAATAAAGAGCATTTTTTATTTCATGAAACCTTTGGGATTAAAGGGGAGTTGGGTTTTTTCAGAATCTGCAAATCTGACACAAACCATTTATTCCAAGAGCCAGTATTCAGTGCAGGAGTGGCCTCTCCTCCCAGAATAACTGAAATCAGTTCTTCTCTGGGATGTGGAGGGGGGGAAAAAAGATGGAAAGGATTCTTGTGGTTCCTCATCAGCAAAGCCTTCCCCCCTGGTGTTCCTCTTTGCTCCTTTTCTGTGCCTCTTTCCCTTCTGCACATGAGCCAAATCTGAGGCTGGGCTCTGCTTGGGCTGAGGGACCCTGCACAGGACCTCTGCCCCTTCCCACAGCTGCTGCCCTGCCCTGGGACAGCCTGGCCTCGTATCTGACTCTTTATTTCATTAGAAGCTCCTTATCCAGTTTTCCTATATGCTGGCTTGGATTTCTCTCTGCTCCCACACGAGAAAGGAGCTGGGCATATGGGCTGAACCACAATGATTTGATTCATGGGCTGAAATCGTCATTGAACAAGTGTCACAACATGGCATTAGATTAAGAACTAAAGTGATGGGCTATGGTGAGTCTGTTCATTAGTATTAATAGAGCTTAATTAGGCACAAGCATGGTGTTGCAGGGAAATGTGAAGTTGGCTGCAGTTTCCGTGGTGGGAAAAAAAGGTGTTACTCAATAAAGGCAAAAGAGGCCCATGAGCCTCGTGCCTGCCTCTGAACCCCAGCACAGCCTGGGCTTGGGATGTGGCCTCCCTGCCCCAGGAATGCAAGGGACTTAAGGATTGGGTCTCATTGAGAAGCCAGAATGGAGGAATGGAAGTCCAGCCTAAAACCATGAAATCAGGGAAAGCCCTGACCTTCACACAGGGGGCTGTTTCAGGGAGAGTCACCCAGTTCTGATCTACCCTAGCAGAGGAGAGGAGGTCACATCAGCTCTCCCAGCCCCCAGGGAAGGGTGTCAGGAAGGGATGGAGCTCTGAGATCCAAATGTGAGAGAGACAAAGGGACAGGGACAATGAGTGCCTGCAGGAGCCAGGCCCCCACATGGCACGGGACCAGGCAGCTCTGCCAGGGCTGGGGCTGCTTTGCAACCAGGGTGAATATCCATGGATGCATTCAATGCTTTTGTAATTATCTCAGTTGTTTCTTTATCTTCAGTATCCTCCCTCCTGCACCAGTTCACCTCCATTCATGCTGCTCTTTGCTTTATGGTTCTTAGGCCATTTTACATTTCTCCCCATTTGGCAGCATTAAATTTTATTTACCATATGTCCCTTCTGCTACAAAGATGATAAAATCCTTTGGATTTTTGTTGTGCTGTTGCAAGCTCATTCAGCACTCACCTCAATTTAGTGTCCTCGGCAAGTGGAGCTGATTTGTTGCTGGTTTTCACAGAGGTCTGAGCTGGGACACGGCCAGGTTGTGCTGCAGACCTGCACTCTACCACTGCTTCTTTCCCTTTGCCAGATACCCTCCCCTCAGGAGGCCTCCAACACCTCTGTGGTGGGACAGAGCATCATATGGACCTCTGGCAAAAAAAAAAAAACAAGCAGGAGAACCGCCAAGAAAATCCTTTGTACATGGTTATTTTCCCTTTTTTATTTATATTCTGTTGAAAAGTCTCCTCTCGCTGACTATTCCAACCGATGCTGTCGTACCTGGGGTTAATGTGCTTTGCAAGCAGCCCACAATGGCAGAAAAGTGGATACACAACCCAGGATTAATGTCCAGGGCCAGATGGACTTTGCCCTTGCTCTGCTCTGCCTGCAGTGGGGTGGGCTGCCCAGGGGACACCGCCCGACCTCTGGAGCCCAATCCCGGCCGGGAGAGGAGAAATGCACCCTTGGAAGGCACAGGGGAGCTGGTGGCAGCCCGGGGCATGGAGCTGGAACTCCAGCACGCTGCCCTCTGCCCTAAAGTGACACAGCTGCACTCCTGGCAAAGGCCCACCTTGCCCACTCCTTACCAAAGCTCCTGCTTCCTTCCCATGCTGTGCAAATTAAAATGCATCAGACCATTTTAGCACTCGTGAATGAATGAAATGCAAAATGCTGGTATGCTGGACTTTGCTGCTGCATTCAAACCTTGCTGGAAACAGTGGCTTAAAATTGTTTCCACCTTCAAACCCATCAGGAGGTGATTTGGAGATCCTCAGTGGAATACTAATACTTCAAGAAGTCTTTTAATTTTAAACGAGTGAAGGGGCAGAGTTTGAGGCACAGCTAGCTCTGCTTTTAACAAAATAGTAATCGCTCACTTTCATAACATCTTTTGATTTAAAGAGGCTCAAACTGAGGCCCTCATCGTTCTGAGAGCATCGCACAGCCAGAGCCGGGAGCCTTGGCCAAGGCGTGCTGGAATCAGAAGGGCTCTGCACGGACCAGCGAGCCCATTTGCATCATCGTCCTGCGGGTAAGGGCTGAGCTGCCACATCCCAGGCGCCTTGCACTGACTTTCCCTTCCCAAGGATGGCCTGTTTTGCAAACACTGCCACGGAAGTGCCGTCGCTGCTGGATGAGGACACTGGCAATTGAAGCTCTGAGCCTCGCTGCACCCCTCGGGCACCTCGGGCTGCGGCTGCTCCCGTCCCAGCGCCCGGGGCTCCGTGCGGCAGCCGCGCCCTCCGTGCCCACCTGGCTCGGCCAAGCCCTGCCCGGATGCCAAGGACCCCCGGGCCGGTTCGGGACACGGCCCCACCTCCACTCGCGGGGCACGGCAGGGACCTCAGGAGGTGACCTCAGGGGAGGTGGCCCTGCCATCATCCCCACAGCACTGCTGCTGCCCCAGCCCTGCCAGCCACCGCCGCCCTTCTATGGAGAACCAGACTTGAAGAGAGCTCAAATTAAAGGTAAGTAATTTCCTTTTTTCCTACCTTGAAATTCCTATTGATTTCCTACCTAAATAGAAATTCCTATTGATTTTGTGTCTGTTCATATTAGTATGTTACCTTGTCACCTTTTGTTTGCAATATTATGTTGTTTTCCGCGTGTTCGGGAGGGTTCGGTGGAGCTGTGTCCCCGCGGGTGCCACCAGCCCCGGCCCGGCTGGGCAGCCAGAGGCGCTCCCTGCTCCCCACGGGTTAGGGTTAGGGTTAGGGATCCCCGTCCCAGCACGGGCAGAGCCCCAGTACCTCAGAACCCCAGAACCCCAGAACCCCTCCGAGCTGCAGGCAGCCCTTGCCCCGGTGCCGCCAGGGCTCCAGGCTCCCGGTGACAGCGTGTCACAGCCACGCCACCCGGCACGGGGACTGCGCCCACCGCCGCCCCCCGGCTCCGCAGGGGTTGTTTCTGTAACGTTTTCTTGTGAAAGCTGCTGGCTGTTTAGAAATCCTGCAGCTAACAGGCTGTTGTGGTCCTCACAGCTCTGCTGGTCAGACAAGTATCTTCCCCCTGTCCCCGGCGTCCTCTATTCCTCACACCTCACTGAACAGGCACCGCCACGCCGAGACCTCTGACCGAGTTGTCAAGGTGACGGGTGCTGTTATCCTAAAGTACTTATTTCACATACATGGTGTTTTGTCCCTTGCTTTTATTGAAACACAGAGAAGAGACCAATTATCTTCCTAATGGTTTGCACAGCTTCTTTCTTCTCTTAAGTGGGAATTAATGACAAATGGTTTGGGCAGGGGGTCGCTCTTGCACAGGGAGCTCTTGGGTGTCCCCTGCTTTCCAGGTGTTCAGGGGCACGGGGCAGCTCCTCTCATCTGCTCTCCTCGCACAGACATTGTCACCGATTTTCTCCTCCCTGTTGAATCCCTGCAAAATTAACACGCTTTCCTAAATGCCCGAGTGCCGGAGCATCTCCATGCCGCAGGCGGGAAGGGTTTAGCGGTGCCAGTGCACGCAGGGCTGCCCGGGGGGCTGGCAGGGGAGGGGAGGGCTGTGGGCAGCCCCTGGGGGATGTCAGCGTGGTCCGGGGCCCTTGGGTTGTCCCCGGGCACACACAGCCCTCGGACACCCCAGCGTGGCTGCTGCGCCGGGGTCACACAGCAGCAGCTGCCGCCTGTCCCACGGATCCCTCCCACAAAGAGGCACATTAAAATGCTGATATAATGCCAGTGTTAAGCCAAATAATGAAGAAGAGGCTCTCTGCTGCTGCAGCAGAGCTCTGGCTGAGGTGCACCAGGGGAACAGTCGAAGTGACAGCTCTCACGTGAAAGCGTGGTTAGAGGCCGGGCTGTAAAAGCAGACGGGGTCCAAGTGGAGCCAATTCCAATTCCATCAGCTTCCCTCTGTCAAGCATAGGGCATGCAGAATGGGCCTCTTTCCACCCGGACTGGAGCTTCAGCCACCGAATTCCTGCTGTGGGAGCACCTGGAGCTCAGCAGCTCGAGTGCAGGGAAGGGGCTGCGAGGCAGCTCTGCTCCTTGCGAGCTTTGTTATTGATGTGCTGCGTCTCGGTGGATTAGTAACGGATGTGCTGTAAGCCAGAGGGTTCCTCTTGCCTTCAAGCCTGCATTACCCCGTCAGGAACAGAGGTTTCACTGGCACCTGATAAGCCACATAAAACAGATAAATACTGGGGAGATGCTGTGTGTGAACACAATCAGTCTTGGCAGTGACACGATCCCTGTGTAACAGCCTGGCAGGTATCTGCAGCTTTGTTTTTTGCAGAGTGAAGGCAAGTTGAGCTGGAAGAGCTCTGGATTTGAGTTACACAAGGCAGGAAATCGTGCATCTCCATGTCACATTCCAGGAAGAACATGCACTTTCACCACTGCAGACCCATAGAAGTGGGGACACCAACTCAGGCATGGTTTGGCTTGGGAAGAAGCTAGAATTATTTTTCCACTCAAAAATATGGTTGAGGTGAACTCCAGATGGTGGAGACCCACTTCTGCATGCCAGCTGGAGAGACTGGGTGACCCCAGTGCCTCTGTAAGAGCCTGGGATCATGTCCACATCTGCCCTCTCCGAGTGCTGTGGTGTCTGTATTTTCATCCTTTCCCATTCTGGGACATCACAGAAAAATCCAGCTCCAGATTGTTGATCTTGTTTTCTTGTGAGTAAAGATGCAGCCTTTAACTTCGTGTGGATGGAGTGGTTTGGTTAATGCCTGGGTAACAGAGGGAGGGGATGGGGGCATGGCAGTGTTAATGGGAGAACAGCTCATTTATAGTTCCAGCATGCTTTATGACATCAAAAGAGCATTGAGAGAATGCTTGGGATAATGTTAATTAGGGCTCAGAAATAAATGCTTTGCTTCCTCATTAATTGTTATCTCTTTGTTGTGCTCATTAGAAAGTGATTCCTAGCAAGGAGCTGCTAAAGGTTGCGCAGCTGAGAGGAGATGTCCTGCTTGGGTGGAAGACACCAGGCAGCCCCATCCAAATTTGGTCCTCAGGGGTGAGGTGGTGGGGGACACCTGGCACCCAGGGTGCTGTGGGGAGGGGTGGTGGGGTGTGGGATGCTCTGGACAGCAGCATCAAAGCAGAATGTGACAACCCCTGCCCCTATCTACATTAAGCTGCCTTGCAGGGAGCAGCTCTCTTCTCTGTAAAGTTTTCTTGCCTCAGCCATTTCTGTAGATTATGTGAAAATACACTTTGGAAAATTGAATCATAAAACTGTGGTGTAAATCCTTTTAAAAAGAGATCAAAGACCAAAATGCTAATAAGGCTGGGATGGGAATAAAATCTAGGCGCTTTGGTAAAGTAGAATAAAAATAAAGGAGGCCTACAAAGAGAATAACAAATTAAAAACAAGTTTAAAAAGAGCAATGGAGAAAAGAGATTCAAAACAACCAAAGGAGAAAGCCCTTAAAGCAAAGGCTTTCATGTGCCCAGCACAGGAGTGACCCTTGGTGCTGCTTTCACACACAGTGAACCCCCAGCACCCAGCCCTGCCCAGGAGCTGCACCCCAGCTGGGGCAGCACCCAGCCCCTGCCACCTCTCAGGGTCACAGCCTTGGAGTCTCCTGTTTCCCTCCAGACTGCTGCCACCCAAACCACCCCCGTGAGAGAACTCTGGAATGGTGATCTTCATTGC
>JAVTVJ010000376.1:1877500-1945000 GCA_034509425.1 Eopsaltria australis
GATTCTCCCATGGACAGTTTCACCTCTGGGTGCAGAGGATATTTCTCAGGCTCTGCTCTCTCCCAGCAGCTCTTTGCTTCCACCACTTGTGCTCTGTGAGCTCTGCTGCGGTCCCTTTGAGACCCTGGATCAGATTCACAACCCCACTGCTCTGCCCAACCTGACCTTACAGACCCCAGCACATCCTGCAGACAAAGCCAGGTCTGAACCTGTTCCCACAAGATTTAATCAGCTGAATACGTGCCCACGCAGCCCGAGTGAGCTGCTCTCCATGAACCTAATCCCAATGACCCTTGCTATCCTCAAACACATCCGAGTGTCCCTTCATGTTTTACTTGGAACAGATGTTAATTGCTCTAACACTTTTCTACTCAGATTTGGTGTCCCTCTCTCATTTGGATGCACCACGTTTGGGTTGGGAGGAGACTGAAGCTACCCTCTTTAATTGTAATTCAACTACTTGTGATATTTTGGTACCAATTAATATTGATTTTACAATTGGTTTACAGAGATGTTGTTTTATTACTAATATATTTAATGTGCAAATCAATAAGAACACTTGTTTGGCTCTCTCCCTAGAAGGTAATAAAATCAAATATCTCAAGAGTAAAATGCTATCTGATCCATAAATGGCAGCAGCAGATGCTTAATGTAATAGTTAAAGACTATGCAGCATTCTTGGCACCTTCCACGCGTTTTCCACACACACTGTACTAAAGTGACACTCAATAACTTGCTAGTTACAAAAAGTTTAGTAAATTTGTTGGCACCACATCAGCCTAAATGAAGGCTTCAGTGTCAAGGAATGATGTTACATGGACAAAGTGGATATTCCCTACTGCTCCATGGGCAGAGCTCCTTTGGGTTTCCCCAATGGAGATTCCATAGCAGAAGACGAAAGCTCTTCATGTCTCTCCTGCTTCCTGAATCCCAGTGGATGGTGAACAGTTTTGTGGGAAAAGCTCCTGAAAGGAGAGAGGCAGAGGGGTTGCTGCAGACTGACAGCTGTCCAGCACGTTTGAGGGATTTAAAGCTCTGCTGATGCTTCTGGGAGCCATTTGCAGAGGAAGGCAGAGCTGAGTCTGATGTTTCACCACAGGTTTTCTCTGGTACTTTACTCAGGTTTTCCTACTGAGCAGATTTGTTGGAAGCAAGGACAGGGTGGAGGTGAGTCTGCCCACCATCCCTGCTCCATTCTGCAGGGAACTCACCTGCTCCACGCTCAGCCCTGCTCTGAGCTGAGCCTCTCCTGGGCTGGGCATTGCAGCACCTTGCATCCCCCTGGAGCTGCTTGCATTTGCATTTGCTCTTAAGGTTCCTGTTGCCAGAGCTGTTGTGATGCTGTGGGATTGGTCACCCTCTGAAAGTGCAGCAGAAAAGACACCCGAATATTAACTGCACAAACCCCTCCTTTTGTTACTACAGCAGCAGGTATCAAATAAGCACCAAGATCCTCAGAGAGACCTGGTTTATGGTGTTCCACTCAGAGAAATCCCCCAGGGACAAGAGACTTTTCCAAAAGAGATTCAGGGCAAACCGTCAAAACGAAATCGAATCCACCCAACATTTCACATAAAAAGGAATATCAAAGTTCTCTGCAGAAAGAAATGCTGGACAATGTTGACAACTACTCAGCTGTTTAGATCAATTATTCTCAATCCAGTAAAAATGCTGCCCAACTGCTCCAAACAAAGACCAACTGGATTGATTCATTTTGGCTTTAAATCCCTTTTGCGATTGGATTTGCCTTCTCTCACAAAGGACTCCAGATTGGCAGAGCTGCCTCCTCCAGCAGGAAAGTGTTCCATGCGTTTTTCCATTGCTGCAGGTTTACTGAACCTGCCAAGCTCCAGCTTTCCCTGGAAGCCTGGGAGGAGTCCCGAGCCCAGAGGCCCTGGCTCACACAGTGGCTCTCCAGGGCCCTGTTTCCTGATGGATAACAGAGTCTGAAGACATAATTCCCTGCAGTTGACCCAAGAACATGGTGTTCCCATGAGTGACCCCACACTGCTGCCTCTCGCTCTCTGCTGAAGGGTCTCTGGAGAGCCCCAGGACCATTTTGTGCAGGGGCTGCTCAAGCTGCCAGGTGCTGGGGTGGGATTGGGAGCCCCCTCACTCAGACAGACTTGCTGGGCAGTGGCAGCTCACTGTGTGTCCCCTGACTGTCACAGCCCCTTGCACAGCCACCCTATCAGCATCTCCTGCCTGAGGAGCACGAGGGGCTGTGTGTGCTCTGGCATGTCCCTGACTCCTGCTGGCAGTGGCAGGCATGGGGGCTCAGCAGCACCTTAAGCACATTTGGGCATTCCCCACGTTGTTTTAAGAGTGCCCAGCTTGTGTTCTATTTCCACAGTTCCACAAGGAGAAGGCCTGTTGTTACTGCCCTAAGAGTCACTACTGTTCTTAATAAAAGGTGCAGTTTAAGTGAATGTGAACGTGTCCTCCCGTGTACTCAGCACCAGCTGCCAACAGCCTTGCTCTCCCTCCATCATCTCTTGTCCCAGACAGGTGGAACGGGATGACTGCCATTGTGAGGAAGTAGTAAAGTATAAAATGTTTCCTTTGTTCATGAAATGGAAATCTGAATGGTCAGAGGAGGCCCTTGCAGCGTGTGCTGCTCCTCAGGCAGCCCTGGGGCGGGCACTGCCCTGCTGCCTGCAGGGATGCCCCGTGAGGGACCTGCTCCAAGGAAGGCAGGGGCTGCACGCAGGTTCTGCCCCATGGGTTTGGAAGGGAAGTAGGGGGCATGAGGATTCAGGTCTCAGGAGGCACTGGAGGCGTGGGTTGTGGCAGGAGGGGCTCTGATGGCACAGCCTGCATGCTGAGCCCCCAGACCCCGCCAGGCTCAGAGCCTCGGTCACACTCCCCGGGCAGAGCTGGGTGAGCATGTCCTGGCTGGGGGGCAGAGCCCACAGTCCCATCTGGAATATGCAATGTGGAGACAATAGAGCAAAGTGTAACCACTGTTTACAGAAAAAATTGTCAAGGATTTATTTATTGGAAGTGACTGAGGAATATGAATTCTACACTCCATTTAAAATGCTTTTTATTTCTCTCAGCCTTGGGGCTCTGAGTACATCTAATTTCACCCATAGCTATAATTCTCCACCAAACAGTTCCTGCTTCTCCTCTGGGTTCCTGAGGAGTCATTTTGGTTTATGTCCTCTCCCGGTGCAGCTCATGCTGTGGCTGGAGACAGTTACACGCTGGTGAACTTTCCCAACTCCCCCTCCCCAATGGGGGCACACACACATGCAGTGCGAGCGAGTGGCATGCACTGGGAACAGCTTGACACCTCACTATATATTTATTTAAAAAAATAAAACTCCAAATGTCTTTATCATGTAGGGGTTTCTCCTGAGGAGCCTTGTATTTCACCGCAGACACTTTGATTGTCCCTACCTTGCAGCTAACAAACTATTAGTTTTGTTAGTATATTTATTCCACTAAAATTGGAGCCTGTGATTACAAATCCAATGCTGTGATTGAGTCAGGATTTGAAAATAAATCTGTCCGGGGCTCATCTGGCATTTTGGTGGTGGGAGAGGCGGCGCCAGGCGCTGCTCCTGCAGCCCAGCTGTGGGCTGGATGTGAGGCTGTGGGAGCTGGGGCTGCACAGCCAAGGGCCAGGCACGGGCAGGGCTGGCTCTGCTGGGCCACTGGCTGGGCTCTGGCTCCTGGGCATGGGGCTCATTTCTCCGGGTGAGCCAGCGGCTGCAGAGTCTGGCTCCTCAAACAGGGACAGTGTGGGGCTGCGATGCTGCCACGCTTTGCTTTGATGTCCCCTTCCAGGGCTTGTTGCTCCACAAGGCTTGTGGCACTTGGCCACTGTCTTGGTGACATGACAGCTTTTCTGCCAGGGCAGGAAATGCCCCTTCCCAGGAGGGTGCTGTGAGCCGGGGTGGCTGCTGAGCTCCAGGACAGGGAGCAGGATGCTCTCCTTCCCCATGGGCAGAAAGATGCAAGGGAATGACAAGGTAAGCATATGGATGTCTGTCAGAGCAGGAATTAAACTCCCATTCTTTGGATATTTTAGGAAAAGCTTGTTATTTCCCACTATTTCAGTTTCTTCTCCAAAAGCAAGGATGGCAGCTCATCCTGTGCAAGGCAGGGCCTCTCTCTGCAAGCAGGCACACGCATTCCCAGGAGCTCAGTCTCACCCTGGCCCCCAGGACGGCTGTGCCCAGAGGGGAGGTGACAGCTGGGGTGCTCCTGACCAGGCCAAGGAGAGAGGTAGTGGGATGGGAGAGGGACAGGGTGGTGCTCTTGCCGTTCTGATGTCCCTCCAGATTATTACCCAGAAAGCTTCTTTGCTGTGGTGATTAGCTTGCTCTGAAATAAATGAGCTGCTCTGTTTCTGCAGGCAGGCGGTGACAGCATTTTCACTGCCTGGGTAGCACTCGCTGCAAGCTCTCAGGAGAGGAACGACCAAGACAGAAATCACAGCACTCACACAGGTGATGGCAGACTGCCCCCGTGCCACGTGGCTCAGGGGACAATGACCTCGTGCCAGGTGGGGCTGCCTGGGTACCTCCCTCGTCCCTCTGGCCACCTGGGCTGGCCCCGCTCACAGGAGCTGCTGGTCCCCTCCTGGCTGCAGCAGCGCAGAGCTGGGGTGATGCAGGGATGTCCCTGCGTCCTCCTTGGCTGGTGGCCACCTGGTCCCAGCCCCGGGTCCCTGTCCTGCACCCCACCCTGCCACTCCGGCTGCGCCACCTGCGGCTCTGAGTGCCCGAACAGGAGCACATGCACTGCCATATGTACATAGGGAAAAAACCTGTCAGGGAAGATTAAAACCCCAGACAGTCTTTATTGTAAGATTGTTTTTTCCATTTATTTATCCCTTTTTTTCCCTTTTAGCAAGAGTAGTCAGGGTTTGATATGATTAGAATTGCAAATCTTGCATGTTAAAAGGGAAGCACTGAAGTAAAAGGATGCTGCCTGTGTAATGAGACACGTTTTAAATCCAGGCTAGGTAAATTTGGTGTTGAGCATAAAGGGTATGAAATAAACTCGCAGTGAGCTCAGCAAATGCCCCAAGGCGCGTCCCCATTAGTATTCCCATTTGTGAGCTCACTTCATAAGACTAATGGAGTTGCTACCTGGGGACATTAATTGTGCATGACACCATTGCCGAGCCTTTGTGCACTCTTACTAATATCACAGTGCCTCCTTGACAAAACGCCTGCAAAGATTACAAACATACCTAAAATAACTGCCACATTCACACTCATATTTGACAGGGATCTTCGAGTTCAGTTACAATAGAATTACCATCATTTCTTACACCTCTGGCTTTTTATTACATTAAACAATGGTTGATATTGCTTCCTTAAACCAGTGTCAGATTGTGTAAAATCTCTCTATCTCAGGCTTTTCTATTAAGCCTCCCATTTATCAGGGGAATGTATAGCTTCCATACTTGACTCTCACTACAAATATTATATATTATATACTTAAGCACGCGTGCACATGCACACATCACCCTTCTCCTGTGTTAAAGGCACAGCAGTATTTTTGAGTCCTTGCAATTAATACCGAAAGGCTCTGCTATCATGTGAGGTGCTCACAGGTCTTCCACCATTCATTATAACATCATCTCTGGGGGAGAGACCTTCCTGGGTCTGGGCTCCCTGGTTTGAATCCCAGTGTCCAGGATTAAGATGATGGATGAGAGATTTGCTAAATTTTGTTGTAACCAGGGCAAGATTCTGCTGAGGAAAGCAGATGAATTGGGATCTTCTGGAGCTCTGCCATACCAGGCTTGGCCTTTTCAGGGCTCTGTGGGCCAGCGTGTCCCCTGGCCAGTCCCATGGAGCTCCCCTCCAGCCCCGTGGCTGTGTCCACTGCTCCCCCACGGCTGCCAGGGCTCCAGGGGCCTCCCACAGCTGCACTGAGAGGCTTGGGTGGAACACCAGGGCAGGTGTCATCCTTGGAAGAGATGTTAAAACAAGGTACTAAAGTGAATTAATGTAAAACCTTGGAGGATTCAATGCTCAGATGCTTGGAGGAAGAGTTCAGTCCTTCACAAATCAAATTCTTTTATATTTTTATAGGAAAAACCTGTTTGCATTTTTTTCTGGCACTGGCACCATCTGTGCCCCATCAGCCTTTCATTTTGCTCTTTCCCCTCTGCACTAGAGCCTTCTCTGAGGTTTTCTCTTGGAGAAGAGCCTTGGCAGGCTGCAGGCAAGGGAAAATTCATTGATGGGATGTGCATTAGAAAGATCTTCATCCCACCTTCCCTTGCCCAGAGGTGGCGATGGCTTTGCCATCAGCTGCCCAAGGACATTCTGGCTTTTCCCTGTGGCAGCATTAAATGCCCACGAGAAAAGTCCAGCTCAGTATTCACTAGACAACAAAATGCTTTGTCTAGAGAAGGACATCAGTGTTTACTTCAAATTCCTGACCTTTGAGATGGATCAGGTAAAGACCCATGGAGACCTGAGACAGAAGCTGTGGTTCTGCTCTTGGGGTTATAGCTGGGAGAGACTGGGGTTGGATCTCAGCTGCACCTGTAGAGGAGGATGCTTCAGGAATGGCTATTTCTATTTCTATTTCTATTTCTATTTCTATTTCTATTTCTATTTCTATTTCTATTTCTATTTCTATTTCTATTTCTATTTCTATTGACAGGATTTATTGGAATTAATATTCATTATTAGTTTGCAGTGGTGCCTGTCAGCAATCAATCAATCAATCACATATTTCTTTACAAACTTATTCTACAACTTGCTGCAGCAAGAAAAGACACAAGGTGATTGTGGGCAAAGCTGCCTCCAGGGTTTGGGGACTCTTCCTTCCTTGGGCTGGTGCTGTCCCACACCTCCTGACCCCAAACTGGTGTCCAGGCAAGAGGAGCCAGCAGGGCACAGCAGCCAACTGGGCTTTGCATTGGGCATTTCAGAGGAGCCCTGGAGAAAAGAGCTCGAGCTGAGGAACAGAGAGCGCACGCATACGGCTGATCTGCCCTGTGGAGCTGGCACGCACTCTTTTCCTGCTGTCTCATTGACTTCTTGCCAAAAAAGGTTAAAATGCTGGAGTTTTCTCTGGAATTCTGAAGTTGGGACTTAAAAATACTTCAAACACTTGGTTTAATAGACCTTCACATCAGCGTATTCCCAGTTTCACACAGCTCCCTAGTGACACGGGACCTTTTGTCAAGCACATATGAAATTAAGTGAAATAAAAATCATATTAAAAATTATTACCATCTAACAGCCATTAGTCTGCACATTGCTGTCACGTCTTGATGGATTTCTCACTTAGTTCAATGAATGTTCTAACGACAGTGATAAAATCACTCAGAAAAAAATATAATAAACTGTTAACCCTTCACGTGGCTGCTTGTTTTTCAAATCCCTTCAAGAACTGTTCAGCAGTGAGTTGCTCCCCAGGGTGCTCTTCTGTGTATGGAAACCTGCCTGACTTGGGCACGATGAAGAGGGTGGAAATCCTGTCCCAGCCCTCCCCAGTGAGGGACATGGCACAGCTGGGGACCGTCCTGGTAGCTCAGGTAACTGCCTGAGACACTGCTGGAGTGAGACAGCCCTTTGTCCTTTCACAGCCCAGGAATCCCCGGGCTCCAGTTCCCTTCCGGAGCACTGAACAGGCTCTTCGACAATGATTCTGTGGTGCCCAGCTCCTCACAGTGCAGGAAACAAATCGTTCTGCTCCCCGACAGACCCGAGGGTGCCAGAGGCCCAGCCCCTGGCTTGGGGAGCACTACAGGGGTCCTGAGGCTCGTGTGAGAGAGGGGAGGTGGTGACTTGGGTGGCAAGGCACGTGTGAGAACAGGGGATGGCGACTTCGGGTGCTGGAGCTTGGCGGAGCAGCTGGGGAAGCACGGGAGGGCTCCCGAGAAGGGCATCTGCAGCGGGCGATGAACACAGAGCTGCTTAACGGGCAATCAGCACGGCCTCGTTAATAAAATACATCCATTTGAATGCCATGAATTACTCCGTGTGCTGCTGGAGTTCTCTGGCTAATAGCAGCCTCGGCAGCCTGGCATCGCTGCGTTTGTTGTGTCCTGCAAATTTAATGCACGCTTACTGCTACGGAGAATAGCGGGTAGGATGGAAATGACAGACTGCAGGAGCAGACGTGGCAATGTAATAACTCGGCTGGCACTTCTCCTGAGTTGTATTTAGCCTACCACGTTCTGTGGAAGCTGGCAGTGGGCCAGCATGTGCAAGCACTCGTGCATGGGACATGCCCAGCACAGGCACGAGTGGCAGCGGGACCCTCACCTCTTGCAGGTGACAGTGGCTGTTGTCACAGCGTCTCCTCTCCGCTGGTGCTGCCTGTCAGAATCCCCTCCACACAGAACAGAGGCCACTGTTTAACTGGCCCGGTGTTAAACCTTTGCTCTCTGAGCAGGAGGGTCCTGAGCCCTGAGGGCATTGCTGGCTGCTGGAGCCGGAGGGAAGTGAGCACCTTTTTGTGACTGTTGTCACTCAGCAAATTGTTCTGCAAGACACCTGATTGTGGCATTAGAAAGACAGATTGATGTTCTCAGGAAGATCAATGAACTTGCCAGGCGTTGTGATGACACAGAGCGCCTCCCTCCCAGAGAGAGCCCAACGTGCCAGCGAGGGGACTCCGGGGGTACCCCGGGAGCAGCTTCCCTGGCACCGAGGCACCGCAGCACCTGGCTGGTGCTGGGAGGAAGCTCGTAGAAGAGCAGCAAAAATCAGCAGCATTTGGAGAGGACCAGAGACCGAATAGATGAGGTTTTGGGCAGACTGTGTTAGGAAGAAAGCAAGCTCTGGGACGGGGAGCCACAGCCTGGTAACCACTGTGAGCACAGCAAGGGCTGGCAAGTGTGAGCCCCTCCTGAAGCTATGAGAGAGAAAATCCCTTGGGATGCTGGAGGGGAGGGAGGGCTCTTGATGCCTCAGGGGAGGTGGTGGAGAGGCCGTGCAGAGGCTGGGCTGGCAGAGGCTGGGCTGGCAGAGCCCAGCTTGCCCACACAGGTGGGTGCAGGTCCCTCCCCACAGAGCTCAGGTAACAGAGCCTGCAGCTGGCAGAGCCTCGCAAGGAGCCTGGCTATGGAAGAGCCAGGTGCTAAATGGGAAATCTGATTGTTCATCCTTTGTTTCCCTCCTTCCATGCCGAGAGTGAATTAAGTCAAAGCCAATTCTGAGGAAAAGCAGATCTCTTCTTCCATCCATCATGGACGAGAGCACGGCCGGGCAGATCTACAGGCCTCCGAAGGCCTGGATGGATATGTTGTCCCAAATCTCATCTCCATGGCTCATGGTGATTGATCTCGGCTATTCAGACCTGTGGAGCTCAATGATTTCTCTCTTCTAACCTCTACCTGGTTCCTGCTGTATTTCATATGGAGAAGATTCTTGTAGAAGTGTTACGTTTGAAAATAAACCTGATCAGGTCTGAAACAATGGGACTGAATCCTTTAGCTGCTGTGGCTTCAGCGTGGATGCCAGAGTTGCCTCCTGTGCCCTCTGGCTGAGCTGCTGGGCTGAAAGGCCTCTGTTTCCTGCACCCTCACGTTTGTAGGACATGAAGGAGCTGTCTCCCTGAGCTGGGGCGTTCATTGGTATTTTTATGCAAAGAATTCCAGACATGTAGGCATGGAACAGACCTCACCTAATCTGTCTCTCTGCAGCAAGGCAGGATCACAGACTCCTTGCAGATGTTTCTCTCCCCAGTGAGTAAAACCCTCCAGTGACTTTCCCCAGCCTGTATTTCCTCTGGAGTATAACCTGCTTATGGTTTGGGAGCTGCTGCCTTATCCCACATAGGTTTTCCTTCCTGCAAGGACAGCACAGTATTTCTGTATTATTCAAGAAAAGAAAGTCTACCATCCTTTTTGTCCCAAACTTTTGTGTCCTCAAAGACTTCAATGGCCAGAGCTCCTCTGCTCCAAACTAAGTAATTTCAACCCCACCTGCTTCCATTATCATGCACTGCATTTTCTGAACCTGCTGAGTCTCTGTTGCCTCTGGATTCTTTCCCATTTTCTGTTTCCCTTAAAAGGGAAAGCTGAGCATGTCTCTGGAAAGACCAAAGTTGAATTTTCTCTCAGGCTACAAATGTGGGATACGTTTTCCCTGCATCCTATCAGAGCATCACATTCCTGACAGATGCCATGGTTATTGCAGACCCTGGATCCTCCACAGCTTCTGCTGACTCAAGCACTTATCCCTGCTCTGCATTTTGTGTGTGATGTTTTGTCTCCCACGTAGAACTACTCTGTGCTTGTCTTTACTGAATTGCACCTCACTGGTTTCAGACCATGGCCAGTGACAGGAGGATGAGTTTAAATTCTGCTCCTGCTTCTGAAATGCTCACAAACCTCTTTGCTTGGTCACCTGCAGGATGTGGCTCAGACGAAAGGCTGGAGGCCTGGGCAGCCACATGGGCTTCTCCTGGGGGCTGCCCAGGCTGATGCCAGGCAGGTGACACCTTTCCTTGAGCATGGGGCTGTGGGGTGTGGACACTGGGTGCCTGCTGTGCTGTGGGACTGGCAGGGATGCAAGGGATGCTGCATGTCCTGCCACAGGAAGGACTTCATGGGCAGAAAAAGGCAGAGGAGAGGGGAAGAACAGGCTCCAAGTGTATTGCCAGTGTAAATTATCTCAGCCTGTTACTGCTGCCTATAAAGAGGTCTGTGTAACTGCAAGTGCACCACTCCAGAGACAACTGTGGGGAGCTTTGTCATTGCAAACCAAAGAGGATGCCCTGCTCAGTGTAAGAGGTTCCAGAGGACAGGCTGCAGCAATGAACAGGTTACAGGGCAGTGAAAGCCAGAGGACACAGGAACAAGGCACTTTGAGCCCTTGCTCCTCGTGCGGGTCTGATGCAGAATCTGGCATCATTAGCTATGCCCAAATTCTGTTGAATAACCTGCAAGCAATGCCTTCCCCTTCCTCTTCATGCCTGAACGCATCTTATTTGTCAGTGGAAAAGTTTCCTCCTAATGAATTTGCCACAAAAAGGAGAAAAATGGTCATGGCCTCAACATGGAGAAAATGGCAAATCTGATGGTGGCAATTAAGCAGAAAACGAGACAGGGATCTGCAGCAGCCTGGAGAGAAGGGGTTAAATTGCCATGGAAACAACCATGCATTATTTACATGGCCTAATGAATAAAACATTTAAGTAGTAGGCTAATAAATTTCAGAACACAAAGCAAAGTAAGCTATGATTTAAATATATGCCTCTGATGAATATAACTTGAGTTATAGAGCTGAAGCAGTGGGAGACCCAGCTCAGTTTTACACCCTCATCTCACTAACATGAAGGTATATCTTCTTTTTAATAAATGATTTTTCCAACGAGCACACAAATTGGCATGAAATCCTCTCCTGTCAGGCATCCTGAAGCCTTTTCTAATAGCTTTTCTTGTGAATTTCTGTTGAGGTAGGAATGCTTTTGTTTTGGTTTTTTCCCTCCTGCACATTCTGCCAGATTTCCGAGCAGGATAACATTAGCAATCAATTTGTTAAACTGTTAGCAGAACATATGTCAGAAGGTTTCAAACAGACCCAGACTGAAAGATGTGTTGTTTATTGTGTATCAGATATACGTGTGATCCATATGGCTCCAAGTGCAGCATCCCTTTGTTTTCCACCCACTGCAGATTTCCACTCGTGTTCTCCTCGTGGAGCAGGAGTTGGGCTGGGGAAATCAGGGGCACCATTCCAACAGGGAACACCACGGAGGCTGACAGGAGCCTGTCCCAGGAGCGCTGCTGCCTGCCAGGGCACCAGGGGTGGCTCAGGTGGGAAGGGAGCCCCACAAGGGGTGGCTCAGGTGTGTGGCAGCCTGGGAGGGCTCCCTGTGTGCTGTGGGACGTCGTGCTGAGCATCAGGAACATCGTGCTGAGCATCAGGAGCGCAGCAGCAGGGCCTGTGCAGAGCAGGGCTGGGTTTCTGTGCCGTGGGCTGTGCCAGCTGCTGAACAGCCTGTCCACCTGGGGAGAGGAGTGGGGACAGCAGGTCCCCAGACCACTCCTGGGAGCATCCCTCTCACATTTCCCTCTGCAGCAATGGCCGTGAGAAGCCAGGCTGGTGCACATGCCAGCGAGAAATGCACAAGCCCAGCAGTGACAGTTTCTACCCTCTGGAGCCGTTTCCAGCTCTGCTTTCTGCTGCAGAACCTGCCCTGGCACGCGCAGCCGAGGCAGCGGGGACAGCGGGGACAGCGGGGACAGGGCCGGGCAGCTCCAGGCAGCCACTGGGCAGAGGGCAGGGGCTGGGCACTCCTGTACCAGCCAAGGGTTCAGTGACCTCCCAGCAAACACGGGAGCCCCGAGGCTCCTCTCCCGGTGGGGAGATGGGTGCCTGTGCTCAGGGTGCTGAGGCTTGGCCGCCTGCCTGGCAGCCAGGTGGGACACTTCCATCCCCTGCACCATTTTCCTTCTCCTGGTAGGTTGAAATCTGCTGTTGCTATTTTTAGAAGGATGGTATCTATCAATCCATGGAGCAGATTGCTGGCCACAAAGATAGATGAAACAACAGCTGGTGCTTCAGAGAGGGATCAGGACAGTGGAAAAGCTGCTGCTTGCTGAGCCCACGTACTCAGCTCTCAGCCACTTTGAGTGCAGGAGCTCAGAGAGCCCAGAGGCCCCGGGGTGTTTGCTCTGCTGGGGACCCCCTGTCACACCAGCCTCCACTCAGGCACGTGAGCAGCCTGGGGTGTCCCTTCCTTCCTTCCTTCCTTCCTTCCTTCCTTCCTTCCTTCCTTCCTTCCTTCCTTCCTTCCTTCCTTCCTTCCTTCCTTCCATCCTTCCTTCCTTTTCCTTCCTTACCTTCTTCCTTTCCTTCTTCCCCTTCCTTCCTTCTTCTTCCTCCTCCCTCCTCTCCCTCCCTCCTCCCTCCCTCCTCCCTCCCCCACAAAAATAATACTTTAACCTTAAATAACAAAATATTTATTGAAATTAAATTTCAAATGGTGTATGTCTTTGCAAAAATGCCATTTTTAGTTCTAAAAAGTGAAGCCTGAAGGGAGAGGTCTGAAAGACCAAGCAGTGTTGCTGACAAAGCTACAGAGACACAGGCTGTTCATTGGGTCAGGACGTGCCCAAAAGGAAGTTCACCTTTAACAACCATTCAGCTAGTAAATAAAAGAGAGTTTAGCCTTTGTCTTGATCATCAGGACCATGACAGTTTTGGTTCAGAGAGAATGATTTTCTGGAGAAATCCTGGAGTTAAAAAAAAAAGAATGAAGGATCACACTGCTGACTGGTAGACAGGAGATGTGGTGGGGGAAGAAACCAGATGAATTGTGTTGTCTAAACAATTTGTTATGAATTATCCAGTCAACTGTAATGAAAACATATGGACAAAAATCACAAGAAACTCCTCCAATGTTTTAAAATGTGAGTGATGCTGATATTGACTGGAGGCCTGTTACACAGCTCTGTGTACTGGGGTAGCAAAAGAGGACACTGGAAGGAACTGGGGAGGCCCAGTTTCCAAAAGGAAAATGGAAGAGTTGCAGCATTCCAGCAGAAGCAAAGCACTGCTCTCATTGTATGGAGAGCCTTAGAAATGTTTTGTTTTGGTCTGACTTCGAGATAAAAAATGGGAACCACCAGAATTCCCCCAAAAAGGAGGAGTCTGAGCCCTGCCAAGAGGCAGCATCTCTTCAGGGGGCAGGGATGGGTGGGACCCTGCAGCCCCCGCTGTCCCCGGGCCCTGCTCGCTGTGCAGGAGTGGGGACAGAGCAGCTCTGGCAGCACTTCCAGCCGCTCCCTCTGTCCCCATTAATAGCACACAAATTAAATGACAGCCATGCAAATGCGGCGCGGGCGTGGGGAGCGCTGTGCCTGCATAATGGCCGAGCCCGCATCCGTCACTCTCCTCCAGGTAATTAATTGCCCTGTAAAGTGCTGGGAGATACACTCTTTGAAAAATGCTGTATAAAAGGCACCGATACAATAGAGCTGTTGGTACTTGAACGGGTAAAAGCCAAGATAGGAAGACTGAGGCAAATACAATTTTAGTGACTCTTTAAATGAGAAAGGTCCATCAATGGAAACTTGGGCAATTCAGTGCCCCTGGCTGCTGCCTGCTGGGGTTAAGGCACACACATATACAGGCCAGAAACACATTCTCCACATGAATCAGTTATTTATAGCTACTGACAGGAGGAATTATGTGAAATAAACATAATTTATAGTTATTCCAGGAAAAGCCATCAAAATGAAAACTAATAAGGATTTCTTTCAGCTAAAAAGGTGTCAATTTGTTAAAAACCAATGGCCAGTGTTAGTGCAGATGACAGAATTATTAATATATTTCCAAACAATGTACATGTTTTTACACAGTCCACTTCTCTGGGCTGGGGATGCAGTGGAGAATCCAAGGGCTGGATTCATTCATCCACTTTTTTCTTCTTTAAATTTGCAACTCTAATTTTTTACAGCAAACACTGGAAGCAGCCCCAAAGTCATGGCAGGCATGAACTGCTGGACAGGGGCTGGAAGAGAGGTGGTGAGTGGAGCAGCACTGGGAAGCTGAGAACTGTCAGACGCTCTCCAGCAGCAGGAACACGGGAGCTCGGGGTGCCTCACTCTCTTTTCTCCTCGGTGCTTCCCCAGAATGCTGCAGGCATGCAGTGCCATCCTCTGCAAAGGCTTCCCAGAGCATTTCACTCCCTGCTTTTGCAGTTCGAGGGCTCCCACCTGTGTTTCGTATTATTTTGTGTAGACACAAAATTGGAGAGAGCAATTGCAATTTCAAAAGAGAAATGAGCAAAGAAAGACTCCTGACCAGCAGCATATTTCTGCTGTACCACAGGGACGGCCAGGCTATTGGGAAGCAGAGGCAGCCAGGGCACAGGGAAGCTTCTCCCCCGCTGCATGGAGCTCCTGCTGGCAGGAACAGGCTGGCCACGCTCCAGGGCTCTTCTGGACACGCTCCCTCTGCGACTCTGGATGCTGGAAGTTCAGCAGTGCTCCCGTGGTGATCCCTGGGAGCAGAGGGGAGGTCCCCATGCCCACAGCAGTCGGGCCACCTTGGAAGGGTTCTCTGGTTCCTGATGCTGGGATCGCTGCTGGTGCAACCCCCTCCAGGCTCCCTGTCTGCAGCCTGGCAGGGCTGGCTGAATGGGAAGCAGCCAAGCCCAGCTGGGACAGCCTGGTCCAACCAGATGGACCCCAAGAGACTCATATTTTAACCCTGATTTGGAATCTGTTCTCACACTGTTGGGTCTTTGTCACTTGATGCTGCTGCTCAAGGTATCCCCTCGGATCCTCACATGAGCAGCTTGCCTGGCTTATCTGATGCTGCTCTCAGTTGGTTCAAATCTTATTTATCAAATAGACAGCATTTTGTTTCGATGGGTGATTTTTCATCTTCCATTAGTGAAGTTGTTTCCAAGGTTCCCCAGGGCTCTATATTGGGCCCGTTGTTATTTTGTGTTTATATGCTGCCACTGGGTTATATTATTCATCAGCATGGAGTAGCTTTCCATTTCTATGCAGATGATTCTCAAATTTATTTGTCTGCTAACCCTCGTGCTGTCTCAGCTGTCTCCGCACTATCAGCCTGTCTCTCTGACATCACAAGATAGATGTGGCAAAACTTTTTGCTGTTAAATTCAGACAGAAGAGGTGAGGCCTGCCTCGATGCCAGCATTTTATTTCCTGGGATGACATTTCCAATACGATCACTTCCAGGATCTCATCACCGTGCTGCCCCTCGTGCGCTCCTGCTTTACCTCGCTGCTCCCTCTGTGATTTGTGGCTCAGCACTCGCCTCTGTCTGCAGCGGGGTTTGTGGGATTTGTGGCTGCTCTCGGTGTTGCTGTTCTGATGCAGATTAAGGCAGCGGGCTGGGGACCAACCTCCCCACCTCTCTCTTGCTGGCACCCCCTTCACAGACCTCTGTTTGTCTGTGAGTGCTGGCAGAAGGGACATCCCGTCTCACAGAGCCAAACGGGCACTCGGCATGCTGATGTCAGCAAAGTGAAGTGGTTTACAAATGTTTCTCAGAATGTGTCTAAGTTTTTTAATGTTTGTGATTTGGTGTGATTTAAAAAACATAACAGCAGATCCAAGTCCCACATAGCACCACGCGTGGTTTTCCTGCTTGGAGTGTTTCTGTGGTAGAAGAACAGACACTCCTGAAGTGCTGCTGAGGAGCGGGGCCAGACCCCTCTGTGGGGACCCAGCGTCTCCTCTGGGACCCTGTCTGGGTCTGTTCCTCTCCATGGCAGCGTGGTGGAACTGCAGGGCACAGCTCTGCCTGCATCCAGGGCCCCTGAGCTCATCCTTCTCTGAGGGATCCTCCCAAGCAGCCCAGGCTCCCCTCCCACGTGTGCTGCCCGCAACTTTAAATCCTTCAAAAATAGTAAATTTGTTCCTATAAGGATGAGCCAACTAGTACTCACAGAGACAGCAAATAAATCTACTTCATACATTATTTGTTAACTTCATCGAATAAAGTACAATTTTATGGCTTAAATGTCAATCTCCACAGCTCATTGAGTTCTTTAAAACAGCAGAGACTTGTCTGTTTACAGAAGCAAAAATTAGGCAGGCGGCTTTCAGCTGGTGCAGGGATCCCGTTGGCTCATGTACAAGGAAGAATCATAAAATACATTTGATGTGGAGACCGTGCAATTTGACAAAGACAATTTGATTTGTCCATGGCTTTTAAAATATTCATCCCACTTTGATGGACTATAGTTTTATAAATATGGATTACCATTAACTGGCACAGGCAGTCGCTGCCTACAGAGTGTTCCGTGAAGCTTGTTGGGAATGAAGGCCTCCAATAAAAAAAATCATTATCTCTGCCTAAAAACGCTAATCAGTAACATTTGGTTCATTTGCAGCTCAGAGGTCAGTAATTCACTTTAACTGCTTCTGTGTTTGCAATGTTTGGGAGGAAAAAGAGTTCCCAGTTTTACTGCTCAGATCTAGATGTGGCTGCTGGAGCCGAGGCAGGTCAAGAGGACATGATGCAAAATTTAACTGCTGCTTCTATCAGACAACTAAACCGATTCTTTTTCTTAAGACAGGGAAAAAATAAGAAGCTCATAATAAAATAAATAAAAAATAAAGTTGAAATCCAGGGAAAACAAATACAAGATTTGATAAGGCTTTTGTTGGCTTCAGCTCCAAACTGAAGTCTGAGAGGCCACGTAAGGAGCACATTACGCACTACTTCAGACCAATAACAAGCTCCTTCTTGGAGCAAAGTACTTTGTCAAGAGTATGTTCACATAGCCAAGCACCCACAGCAGAGGTGGGGAATCCAGCGTGCAGCCCGGGGACCTGAACAAGCAAAAAGCTTTGAGTTTCTAACAATAATTCAACAGTAATTCAACTTGTGAAGTAGATTCAGCTTCCACCCCAAAAGTTTATTCAAGTTAAGAAAACACATCCTCAGATTAAAAAGAGTATTGCACCACTGTCAATTTTCAGACATTGCCATCAGGAAAAAAAAATTACATTTCAGGCTGACGAGCGACTAATCAAGGCAAGTGAAACGGTGCTGCAATAAATTACTCCGCAGTGAAATAAACCACACAAACAGACCGATGATAATAAATGTAAATTATTTCTCTGAAGAAATTTTCTTGGTATATGAGTAATACGAACCATCAGGAAGGAGTCTTCCTTAACATTAATTACAGAAAATGACAAGTGAGCTGATGACTGCGAAGGCTCATTATCTGAGAACATATTCACAACTTTGCAATTTGCGCGAGATGTACTCGGGCTAAATTAATCTCCCTTCTTTGCATGAGCCTCTTCTAATTTTCATGTTATTAACAGGTTTGCAGTATCACTCAGTGCTTGTCACTCTAATCAGGTTTCGGCATGTTCGCAAAAGCGAAGTGTCATTTATAAGGATAAGCCCTCATAATGGCGCTCTCTTTCATGTGGAGAATTCTACAAGGTTGCTTTTAATAAGGTCCTTTAATCATCTCCCTTTGCTCAACTTTTGGCCCCTCTGTTTTTTCATGAAGAGTCATTAGAAGACTTTGAAGTTCATCAAGGATGAAAAATTCATGACATTGTGGCAGGAAAAAGGCCAAGGGATGGAGGGACATGCTGGGCAGGGGATGGGTACCGCTGGGGATGGGGATGGGCATTCCCAGGCTCTGCCGGGCATCCCTCCGGCGGAGCCGCTGCTGAGCCCGCCCGGCCGCCCTCGGGTCCCCTTCCAAAGCCGCTGGGTTCCGAGCTGGAAGGGGTGCGGGGTGGTCCTCGCCGGGGCTGCTCCTCCCTGCCGCGGTCAGCGGCACCGACAGCAGCCTCCTCCCGCCGCTCCTCGGCCAGGGCACGGCGCAGGAGCGCTGCCCGCCGTGCCACCGAGGTGGCCGATGGCTGCGGCTGTCCCTGCCTTTGCCGCTGCCTCAGCCTGGCATCAGCCCGGCGCTGGTGGCATCGCGGCGGTGCCGCTGGCAGCCCGCAGTGCCCCAGGATCGATTTCCCTGCCAGCACCGCCGGCAGCAGCCGAGGGGACACGTGGAGCTTTAGAGGGAAGCGTTAATCACAGGCGACATTTCTCGAGGTCTGCGGCATGGCTGGGCTGTTCGAGGTTAACCTTATTCTTCTTCTGTGATTTGATAACACTGGACTGGTGTTTATGCTGGAGCTTTTGAACACAATGGAAGGAGGGGGAGAACTTTATTAAATTTTTGAAATTCATTTAAGCGGGGCCAGCATAATGAATTGCCAGATCTTGTGTGCACATTGTCCCCGGAAGCAACAATAATTTAGGTGGACATAAACCAATATGTAGATTAAAAATGTTTAAGCCAAGTGTCGTAAAATATATAAAAACATAAGGCAGAATTAACATATCAAAGTTTAGCATTATAAGTAATGACGGGTCAGATATAAGGTTATGTCTGCAAAATTGCATTTCAATATAATAAATCCATTCAAACTCTGTCCAGAGACACAAATTGAATCTATAGACAAAGCAACTGCAATCCATTGAATGCTATGAAGTATTCAAGTGAAAACAATGCATTTAGGAAAGGAAATTGAGTGTATTTTAAATATACAGGTGCTTGGAACTTCCATATCGCTTTATGCTCCTGCAGATTTGTATACACTGCATACCCAGCCTACTTTTGACAAAGTCCTCAAAATGATGAATTTCTGATGGAAGACTTGATATTGCAGCAGATCTGTTATGCACCGCTTATCCTGTAACACAAACCATTAATAACAATCACGCTCCCGCCGCACTGAGCTCTCTTGTTAAGGTTTCAAAGCTCCTGGAACTCTGCGCCCCGGCAGGATGCGGCTGCAGCCGGGCGAGGCTGGCCCAGCCCCGGGCACGCCCTGCTCCCTCCCTGGCAGCTCTCCTGGCTCCCGGCCCCGCAGCCCAGGACCTCCATCCTCCACCCCTGCCCCACTCCTGCTGAGTGGCATTTTCCCCCACTTTCTGCAGCCAAACTGTCCCACGGGCCGGACACTCACGGCCCCCATCCTCCCACCCAGGTGCCAGGGCTGGGGCGAGGGTGCTGATGAGAGCAGCAATCCCCGGTGCTTTATCAATATTTGATAAAACATCATTGACCTGTGCTGCAAGAGGTGAGTGTGGGCAGCAGGACAGAGGTGGAACGTCCCTGGCCCAGCTCCTGCTCGCTCTGTGCCTGTGGGCAGGGGAAAGGCTGCCCCTGGCCCCCACAGCAGCCCTGCCTGGACACCAACCCCTCGGCTGGGGTGAGCACAGGCGAGGTGTTTGCCCGAATCCAGGGCTCTGTGGAAGCGTGGGGGGAGAGAGGCCTGCTGGTCTCCCTTCACACTTGCTGGGATGCTGCCAGAGTGGAGAGGGGACCTGTGGCTGCCCGTGCCAGGGTGCCCGTGCTGCAGGTGGCAGGCAGGGAGCCCTCCCCGGGACCCCCTGTCCTGGGGACGGGCAGGCTCTGGCAGCAGGCCTGGGAGCAGAGATAAAGGGTGCTTTTGGGAGCTGGCATGATGGGGAGCACAGGCTTTAATAGACATGTTCATCTTTCAGCAGTGTGTTTTGCATGTAATAATGTCAGCACACTTCTCACTCTGGCAGAAATTCCACAGATAATTGGAAAGAAGTAAAAATGAAAACATTAGAATTTGCCATGTCATATGTTAACTTTTTATTATTGTATGATGCCAATGGTCCACTGACAGATGCTGTGTTATTAACATTTGATTAAAAATCACTTCAGGTCTAAAGCAGCCTGTTCAGAAGAGAACATCTTGACAAGCCTGGTGGTTTGTGATTGACAATTAATAACATTCTGTGTGTCACAACACAGATAGTGTGACTTATTGGTGCTGGTGTAATGCAACACTTTTCATCTGAGCTCTTCAAATTGGTACATAGAAACAGGAGAGAAAGAGCCTAATTCAGCTGACTTTGATTACAAACACAGCAGCCAGTGCAGAGCTCTCCATCCCAGAGCAAACCAAGAGTGCTCGACAAGACAGACCCTCATCCCAGACCTGCGTGGGAAAAGACTTCACATCCCATTTCACCACCAAACTTCTGTGCAGGAGCTCAGTATTCAAACACATGGTTACAGCATTACTTGCAGCAGAAAACTACAAATCTTATTCCATCAAAAATTAGAAGGCCAACATTTGTTTTCTTAGATATTAAAAAATTTGTAACTGGAAATATGAATGGTTCGTCCTTCAAGGTTTGGTCAGGAACTCCTAATTGCACACTACTGCCAGTGGTGTGATGTCCATGTGTTAATAGGGAAATTCATTAAAAACATGTAAATTAAGTTCTTTGGATGAGAGTTGCAATGTGCCATTGCAATTGTCTTTGCTCTAGCAAAGGGGAAACTCTGATAAACTTTGTTCATGCTCTTCCTGCTTTGAAATACAGACTTCAGCAGCCCTGGGCACATTTCTGCCCAGAGAAAATGCTAAAAATGCTGCTGTGGATTCACATGTTGCACCACGGCCACTGGAAATCTGGGCAGCCCTACATGTGAGCAGGCTGAACCTCTGCAAACCCAGCCAACCCCAGCCAAATGGGTGCTTGCCATCTTCAGTTTAGTATTTGTTGGAAAGCCCTTTCCTGGCTCTCCTGGTCCCGAAGTGCCGTTGTGTCTGCCCGCCCCTGCCCTGTGCCACACGTGGCTGCCACCCACCCCATGTGCCCCCTGTCGCCACCCACCCCGTGTGTCCCCTGTCGCCACCCACCCCGTGTGTCCCCTGTCGCCACCCACCCCATGTGCCCCCTGTCACCACCCACCCCGTGTGCCCCCTGTCACCACCCACCCCGTGTGTCCCCTGTCACCACCCACCCCGTGTGTCCCCTGTCACCACCCACCCCGTGTGTCCCCTGTCACCACCCACCCCGTGTGTCCCCTGTCACCACCCACCTGGCACCAGGAGCTGCTGCCAGGCCAGGGCTTGCCCTGCTGCACCCCTGTGCAAACAGTTCCATGCTGGAGCAATGCAAACACTTCCCAGCCCTAATGCAGTAAGCAGGGGAAATAATTACAGATTTCCAAGGTTCAACAGGGAATACTTCTGAGAAATGCGTCCTCCACTGGGAGTTTCATAACCATTTAATCTAATTTTTCTTGATGTTTTGATCTTCCTTTTAAACAAGGCATTTGTCATTAGCTTTCAAGGAGACAAGTTGCTAATACATTACACTCTTAAAAGGCCCACAGTTAGTGTCAATGTCTTCTGATGGCTGTTCACTAACAGTACATGAAAGAATTGCCAGTGTCAGTTCCTTTCCACTTGGCTTCAGCCGTGATGGCAGGACAGTCCTGGCCCACAGTGCTGCCAAGGACTCTGGGCTGGGGGCACAGGGTCTGAACTCAGCCCCTCTCCTCCATCTTCCCGTCCAGGACACTGATTTTGTCACCTGGCTTATGCTCAGATGATTCTGAGTTTCTCCTGGTATTTCTAGGTGGACGTAAAGCAAAGGTACAGCAGAAAAAGGAAACACATGAGCCTCACCACAGCCATTCCTGCCCCCAGCATGTTCTCCTGCTGCTGGTACAGGAGCGCTTGGAAAACCCATGGCACTGGCTGTGCCCTCCCACTGGAGAGCCAGAGGAACCCAGACTGCCTGAACCCACCTGGAGTCTGCTCCTTCTGCTCTCCCAACAGTGTGAACAAAGCAGGTGGAAAAAAAATATTTTTAACTTCTTGGATGACATAACTTGCATATTAAATAATAATGAACCAATAAATTACAAGAAACTAAACAACCAGAAGAATATGTGTGTGAAGTTTGGAGTATTTATAAACGAATAAATCATTCATGATGTATAAACTCTGTATAGCTAAATGCATCATTTACTGAACTTCATCACCGTTCACAACATCCCCACCTCTACCTGGCTGGTTTTAGAGCAGCTGTGAATCTCTGCAGAGAGGCTGGGGATCAGTGGATTACAGAGATTGGCAGGATTTAGGCACGGAAGCATCACTAGCAGGAGAAGAACATCCAAACAGGGCATTTTTGAATTTAACATCTCCATAAAACCCCAAGGGGCAGCACATCCTGGTTTTTCAGGCAATTCCTGAGAGGGTCAGGTCCAGGGAGCTGTAACTGGTGTCTGCAGGGCTGCAGGAACAGCTCTGGGAACTCAGGCAGCTCCCAACCTCCCTCGCAGCTCAGGCTCCCTCTCAACACCCCAATACACTTCTGCAGAATCTGGGGAATGGGAAGCGTGTTTGAACACCGGATTCTTATAGAAGTCATCAAGATGAATTCAAAAGTCTGATTTTAGGCTTCTCTGCCGAAGTCCCTGAGCTGTGCTGCCCCGAAGAGGCTGGGCAGAGGCTGCCCTTCATTGTGTGCCACGCACCCCTGACACGGTGTCACTGCTCCTTGCCTGGGTGACTTCTTTTCTAAACAAGGTAATGACAAATAATGCATAGCAGGTACAAGTTTTCTGACAAAGAGTTATTCTGCAAAAACGCTTTTTACTTGGGAGGCACCGCTAATGTTTCAAGCGGCTGCTGGAGTTCCTGATGCTGGGGCTGGCGGCAGCCCCCCTGCCGCTGTGGGGAAAGCTGCTTTGTTAACACACCTGGCTTCTCCTTCTATACCTCGTGTTGACTTCTCAGCGCAGAAATGTCACCGATTCTTGCCATGGCACTGTCACCAGCCCCGCACACGGCCGGTCCGTGCCGCCCGGGGGGAGCGGGCGGCTTTGTTCCCAGGGGAAACTGCACCGCTGCTGCTGCTCTGCGCTCAGCCGGGCACCAGCAGAGCCTTCCCCACCCTGGGGTCCCGGTTCCCCGGTCCTGCCGGGCTCCCGGCCCGGTGGCATTCACCGCGGAGGGCCCGGTGGCCGGAGCTCGGCGCCCGCACCTGTCACACGGTAATTAATGGGTGCGGGATTGCTTTTGACAGCAATTCAATGGCCTGGAACAGACTTTGTGCCAGTCTTTTGTGCCTCAGGCAAAGTGCTTACTAAGTAATTTTATGGATACCAAGCTCAAACATTTCACAATTAGCACTTTGTGTGCATTAGTTGGTGAGAGGGAGGGCCTCACTGCTGCCCTGCCCTCGCGGCTGGCGAGCTGCTGCCCCAGAAAGGCTGTCTTTCCCCAAAACGCTTCTCCGGGTATTGACCTGAGCAGCAGAAACTGAGCAGGTACAGGAGAGTGGCAAACAGCCCCGGGGCAGGAGGAGCCGCCAGGATGCCGTGAGGTGAGGCCGGGCTGCTCCCAAGCCACGCTCGGGGGCAGCGGCGTGGGCAGCAGGCAGCTCCCACCTCGGGTGTGCAGAGGTTTCCGTGAGCCCCGGCGGAGTCACAGCCACCCTGCCAGCAGCCAGACACCGTGCCCACCCCACTGCGGGGCTGGCACTGCACGGAGAGCCTGCCCAGCCCCCAGGAGCAGAGCTGTCCACTCTGCTGACCCTCCCGCGGCCAGCAGGTCCTGCTGACCCCTGGGAATGGCTGCCAAGCGCAGGGCGTGTTCTGCTGAGAGATATCTGACTGTAAACAGAATATTGTTTTATATGAAACCATTAAAAAGGTCCCTGAGGGCAGCCCTAAGTATATATTTTATTTCGCTCTGAGTCCCTGTTTTGACTTGACTTTACAACAAAAACGTGTTTTCCGTATTTAAGCAGATGCAGTAAAGGAAAGGTCGTGACTGGTGCTGACATGGAAATCTCATTTGGCTCATGGGTCCCCTTAGGGCCTTTATGCTGTGTGGTACTTCAAACATATTTCAAAGTACAACACTAAATGTCACTTTTTAATAGACAGAGGCATTCCAAGTGTTTCTTGAATTTCCTTGGAAAGTGCTTCCCTGAAGCCAAAGGCTCAGCACGGTTTGGTTCACACCCAGCACAGCAGGGACAGCGAGGGTGGCACCGATGGTGGCTCTGGGAGGGCCTGGGGGGACAGAGCCTGGCAGCTGCTTATTGGAACAGCCAAGAGTCAGGAACAACTGCTGAAAAGAAAAAAATAAAGTAACCCAAATCCCTTTGATACATATACCATATTTTGAATTAATTTCCATTTTTCCCTTTCCTCATCCAATTCTTCACACTCACTCAGCAGCTCTTTTGGGATCTGAAAGTTATTTTGATTTTTTTTAAAGTGTTTCACATCTCATACAATCCTCACAAGTCACTACAGCCCAATCCACACTTCTGAAGACTCTTGAAAGCATCTGGATCTTTTCCTGCTGCCAGGCTCAGGCTGTAGCGAGGATGAGTTGCCAGCCAGATGGCCTGGAAATTTATTGAGCTAATTCCTTCAACAAATAAGGAATTTGCTGATGAGTCAGAGGGATTGACATTGGTCAGGAAGACCTGAACTTAGTGAATCATTTGTGCTTTAAAATAACTATTTTCAGTAGCTAAAGCACTGAAAAAGTTTAATTTCCTTTTGACAGTTAAATTTGACTTAGTTTGAAAATGGACATTTTCATTCGCAGTTTATTCTACACAAGGGAGAGACAAACACTCTACAGATCCTCAGAGACCCAGTGGCTCCTGCTTAGCCAGGCTGATCCCAAAGCAAGGGTCTGTTTCCCATTTTTCCTTATTTCCAGTTTGGCCAAGGAAAACCAGGAGAACCCCGGTGGCTCCAGCTTTGACTCAAGGCAAGAGCCATCAGCTCCAGCACCTCTGCCAACAGCCTGGAGGGGGGAATCAGCAGCTTCTTGCAGGGGCTCTCCACAGGGCCAGGATTTACAGGCAGTTTATGCCATGTGTACTCTATGCAAGCTTATTTTTCTCTTAGCTGCTATAAAAATTAAAGATTTAGCTATATACTGCAAAAGGTACTTCCAATTTTACGTAGTAGCATTTCGCTCCTATGATCAGGGCGTAAATCCAGCTTTTTCATTATGTCTATAAATTACTCCATATCAACAGGGCAGCTGCAGGTCACCTCAGCAAGGTCAGATAACCCTGGGTAACTTCTGGCTGGGCTGCCAACACTGAATTTCTCACACAGTTTGGGACTACCTTGTGTCTGTTCTCACTGTCGAATGCAGCTGTTGGACAGGGCTCTTCTAACAGCAGTTTCTTACTCCTGAATATCCAAACACTTCTCGGGGCAGCGGTGGAGTCACTGTCCCAGGAATTATTTAAAAAGCAGGCAGAGGTGGCACCTGGGGACACAGGTTAGTGGTGGCCTTGGCAGAGCTGAGTTTGTGGCTGGGCTTGATCCTCTCAGAGAGCTTTTCCAACCAAAACAGTTCTACGATTCTATCCTTATCCTGTCTGTCCTCACAAATCTCATTTACTGTCATCATTGTGAAAAATAAAATTTTGTAGTGTAAATGGAAGCAAATATTTGATGGCACATGGAGCTTTCTTTGCATTAATTAGCAATTTACTGAATAAATATTGCTGTGCAAACCAACAATCAGTATCTTATAATTAAAAGCTTGTTCATGTTTATCTGCAATCTTTCCCCAAAGAGAAAACCCTGTGAAAACCACAGGCTACAGATGTTTCCAAAATGGGAAAAGTGTCAGTGTAAAGGAGCTCCTTGGAATCAAAATGCTGTCAGGAGTGTGAAGCACCAGGAGCGCTGGGCTGAGCTCACACTCGTGGTTTGGCAGCCCTGGACGAGGGCTCCGTGGGGCTCCGTGGGGCTGTCACAGCTCTCAGCAGGGCCAGCCCATGGGAGGGACTCAGCTCAGCCCAGTGCTTGTGCAGAGAGAGGAACACCTGCCCTAAAACCATCCCGTGTTGTTCCCAGCATCCCCATCCCGCAGCGTTGTTCCCAGCGTGCTGCTCCCTCTCCGCTTTCCTTCTTGGGTGCTCGTGTCCTACCAGTTAACATCTCGCAGAGTCAAACCCTACAATCCTCACATTCTGCAGGAGTCACACATCAATGAAAATAAACACTTGAGTCCAGACCCGTTTGTGTCTGACCCAGTGCCAGTTGCCAGAGCCCACAAAGATCTTTAGCCTCTAGATTTCCCATGATCAAACAAAATAAGGTCTGAGTGGCATTAAATATCACTTTTGCATTACACACATTTTCCTCTCACACAGAGTGTCATAAGTGGATAAAGAACCTGATATTGTGGGTACCTAAAGCCCAACACAGCTTCAGCTGAGGGACCTTCAGGGATAAGAGGCCAGTGTGCTGTTAAAGATTAAAACCCAGCCGTCTGCTTTTATGCTTGAGAGTCCTTCGCGACTCCCCGGTGACATCACATTCATCTCACTGTATTTGAAAAATGCATTTAAATGTCAAAACTAAAGTACCCAAACAAGGGCTCCTTAGCACACTAACTGTTAACACATTGCTGAGCCAAACGCCTTCCCCAAGACATATGGGGCTGACTCTATCCATAAAATACACCACAACTAACACACAAAGTCCCAGAGGAAATAAATACTCTCTGCTCTAGTCTGACCTGGTTTTTTCTCCCAAAACACACTTGAAGACATGTTTCACTGCAGGAGTGGACATCAATTTCAAATACCTTCGTACAGCACTGCACCTCCTCATGGCAGAGGAGACGCTCCAGGCCACGGCCGTGGGGCTGTGTTCAGAGGGGGGGCCATGGAAATGGGGCTGCTGCCAAGGCCACTCACTGGGTATGCTTCACCCCAATTGAAATAAAACTGTTCAGATCAATGAACTCAGTAATTTACTTCAGACAGACCTAATCAGTGCAAGGTAAAAGAGAGGCAACTTTGCAAAATGTAAATGAAGCCGACGCCAGAGACAAAAGTAATGGGAATTCAATGGCAGCTGGTGCCAGAGTAGCAGAACCATGAGCTGTCCCCGATTCCAGCTGCTTGGAATGCAGAAAAGGTGGCAGAGGAATAAGCTCTCTCCTCTTGCCCTGCGGAAGTGTGGCAGCAGGATGCTCAGCTCTGCCCTGCCCTGGGGCTCAGTGATGCTCCAAGCACCCCAGAACATGGGGGTAACCAACCTGCTGGGCTTTTCCTCCTCCCTGGACAAGTCCCAGTGCCTCTGAAAGTGCAGAAGGGAACTGACCCAGACCGTCAGAACCCCAGACAGGAAACTGCCCGCAGCCAGAGGCTTTTGGAGATCCAGGATCAGTGGGAAGGGCAGAGGCAGGGAGGACTCCGGACGATCAAGCTGGGCTCCATGTGCTGTGAGCCCCGTTTTCCTGCTGGAGCAGAGCCAGCCCCTGGTCAGCCCCAGGGCTTGGGGGCTGCAGGGAGCAGCCGTGGGAAGGAACAAAATGCCCTTCTGCTCAGGGAAGCCCAGTTTTCCTTGGGCAGTGTGGGAATGAAGCCAGGGCACGCAGTGCTCGCATCACGGTGCTGGCACCACTGAGGGAGCAGCAGCTTTTTCAGAGAAGAGCAGTTAGGTCTTCATAATGGACTGCAACTTTCTAGAATAATTTAATTTTTTCCTACTGTTACGATGCCAGAATTTCAATCAGACAAAACTGTATAATGGATTTCTTTTGCTGGGCATGTTACATAAATTGCATATTCAAGTACTATAAAATATTTGTAACAGACAGGTACTTTTCTAAATTGGGTCTGACAGTAAGCGATAGTGACTGGAATATTTATGTGACGGCACCTATGCAACGAGGCAAAATGCAGGGTGTGGGACCAGGAGCACGGCAGCAGGGATCCCACGCAGGCTTTCCAGCTTTTCTGCCCTGCTGCACCGGGCTCCCCAGGCAGCTGAGCCCGTGCTCATCAGGGAGCAGCGGCAGAATCCATCATGCAGAGAGCCCCACGGCAGAGATTTGGACAGATTCTCCCTTCCTGCCTCCTCCTAAGGCTGAAAGCACAGTTCTTTTGGGTCCTGGCACTCCGTGCCCAGAAGCTGCAGCGTTGCTGCTGAGGAAGCAGCGAGGGCTGGACCCTGCGAGGGACAGGGACCAGCCCTGCCCAGGGGCTGCTCTTGGGTGCAACAGGGGTCTGGGAGGATGCTCCTGGTCCAGGGCAGCTGCCCCCAGCCCTTGCCCAAGTCTTGCCCTGCTGCGAGAGCCTCCCTGAGACTGAGCACTCATTTTGGTGACATTTCCTTGACAATCACAGTTGGCAGGACCATACTTCGGTATTTACAATTAAAATATTGTATTGATACAAATAGGCTTTGGCAGGCACTTCAAGAGGTTTTTAATTGAATGATTATTATATTAAATAACTGTTTTTAATGGAGCATGAACTTGCTTTAATTATGACTGTAGAGCTACTGAAGGGCCAGCAAATTTCCCAGGTATTTTCAGCTTTTCACAAATAAATATTTCTTGCCAGCAAAAGAATTTCCTGGCTGATCATGGAGGGTGGCAAGGTGGAAGCTGCCAGTCCTGGGCCGAGCTCTGGAGCTGTGGCTGGCAGTTTCTTTGCAGTTTCTCAGGCTGTGCCCAGCAGGGCAGTGCCCAGGGCACACGTGCTGCTCTTGGTGTGCAGGTGCTGGGTGGGCAGGAGGATGAAGGGAAGGAAAGCTGGGCTTTGTTAACCCTGATCACAGGTCAGCTGCAGCACCAGCACCTCAAGAGCCCTGAACCACCAGCCCAAACACACCCTGGCCCCCAGCCTTGTGGGGGTTTGACTCCTGCTGGACATTTCTAGTCATTCCAGCCTGTCACTAGAAACCTGTGTGGCACAGACACCTCCGGCTGCCTCCCTCCACCAGCAGCCCGCGTCAGTTCGCATTACGCACGAACAGCAGAGGCAAACATGAAGATGAGCCCTCTGAAAAAGGCTTGCACAGCTCTTCAGCATGGGCAGGATTAATCACAAATAATAATTACCATACCAAGAGATAAGACCTCAGCAGCTCAGCCTCGCCTCTCAGCTCCTGGGCAGGTGGGACCTATCCAGGCTGGGGGAAGCAGCAGCCACGGTGCATCCCAGCATGAGCCCCCTTCCCCCACTCCCTTTATTGAGTCATCACTCACAGTAATTCTGGATTTCATGATTTATCAGATCAGAAACACAGCACCAAGCCAGCAAACCCCAGTCTTGTGCAGTGCTCAGCACCCCTTTAACCTTTTGCTCCCACTCACAGCAGCACCTTTGCTGCTCCCTGGTCCTGGGGTCACCACGGAGGTGGCCACCACCAGCCTCCTCCTGCGTGCCAGGGAGGCTTCCAGCTGATGCAGCCACATGACAGCAATGGGCACTATTAGTTTATTGCCTCCATTAAGGCTCCAATAACTTAACAACAGATCAATGAACCATTATTAGCCTCCAGCCTTGAAAACCCAGTCACCCCAAACCCAGCCAGCTCTGACAAGCTCACAGTTTCTCATCATGAGGAGCCAAGACAGCTCCTTCACAGGGGCTGGCTGCCCAAACACTCCCTCCTGCAGGAAGGGGCTCCCCCCACTTCTCCCAGAAAGAGATGAGGTCTCCCAGGATGGCAGGGACTGGTGGTTCCTGACATGCCCTCCATGGGGGATGAGTGCCAAGGATGCTCTGTGAGGGCTTCCCTGCACAGCCCCGTGCCCACAGGGCACCAGGGCCCCCTCACACTGACTGCAGTGTCCCCCACGTCACACTCCCAGTCACCAGCCTCTCCTGACCACTGTAACACAAAAATCAGTATTGCTCCTTTAGCTGTGAAACACCTGTAAGAGAGAATTTGCAATTTGAAGTGCTAATGATTTACTTTGCTAAAAAATTAATTCAGCTATTTTCCATTAATTATATGCAGCTCAATAATAAAAGGTATTTCTACTTTTGGAAGCTCTCCATTACTGGTCCTGCTCCTCTGCAGAATAAAATGGCTTTTCAGAAACAGAACTATCTGAAAGTATTTTCTAAGAAGTGATATTGAATTGATACATTAGAGGAGAAAGTTGGGCTCCTTTTGTAGGAATCATCCATTTCACAATAGTCTGAACAAAGGAAGTTGTCTCTGAGTGCCGTAATTTAGTCCTGAAAAAGTGACAAACAAATAATTCCAACTAAACTAGAGAAAGAAAAGTAGTGACTTTTAATTATATAATCTTTTTTGATGAATTTATTTCTGACAGTTTTATAGGCTGACAAGAGAAAGTGTTTTATATGCAAAAACCATTATTCACTCTCAGCTGTTAAAGCATAAAAATTGTCAAATGATTTTAATACAGTTTTAAGTTTAATGTTTATTGTCAGAAAAAAAGTCCACAGCAATTACTGAGTCACATGGCCCTTAATTCTTTGTTTCTGACAGCAAAAACAATAAAATATGCTTTTGCCCAAACACTTTACAGTACAGGTTTATGAGGTTTAAAAGACAGCTGTTTTTCTTATTTCTTTGCACTGAAGGAACTAAACTTGCAGGCATTTACCAGCGTGAGAGATCCTTAACCAGAGCAGGTCCTTACAGAGGGGGTTACACCTGTCTGTGAGCACACCTGGGGCTCTGTGCAGTCCAACACCCACCCCTCCATTGGTGCTGGCATTTGGGAAGTCCCTTGGTGAAGGAAAAGCTGCTGCACTTCCTAGCAAAGAGTCCCATTTATTTTCCCCAAACCTGTGTCCTCAACAGAATAAGGAAATTGAACTCTGTCCCTGATCCATTGGAAATTCAAATATTTTCCAAGGAGACAGAGGACAACACAGAAATCTAGCATCTCCCCTTGGCCAGGGGTGAGATGCTGTGGCACTGAAGGGGCTCTGAGATGCTCTCTGCAGCTGCAGACCTGGACTGCAGAGGAGAGGCAGGAATGGGCACAGTCCATCCGCGGGGTTTAGCAGTGGCTCCCTTTCTCTTCACGTGGAGCATTGTCAGTCACAGGGATGTGCCACACCCCTGGGGAGCCAGAAGGTGCTGGAGAGAGCCGACCCTGTGGCCAAGGTGCCACCAGGTGCCTTCCCACACCCCGCTGTCCCCGAAGCTCTGGCATCCTGCAGGAGAGCTGGTGCCCAAAAGGGCACACCACGGCCTGGGAGGGCTGGGAAATGCTACATAACTGATGATTTTTAATATCAGAATAATGAAACCAAGCTGAGAAATATTAATCTTTTTAAAAATGTAAAGAACCAGGGCTCTGTTTCCATGGCAAACCACATCCTGCACATTATCTATCACCTGGGGATTACGGTGGCATGGTAAATAGAGGGGTAAATACAGGAGAGAGGCACAGCTCTGCTCTCGGCAGACACAAGCCGTGCTGCCAGTGTAAAAGCATGATGGCATTTGCCAGATCAGCCTCTCAAAGCAGCCATGTTTCCATGCTTTTTCCTGCATTTTCCAAGCAGGTTTCCCCTGCCCCTTGGCTGTGCATCCAGCCCCGAGGCACCCCAAATCCCCTGGTCAGCTCCAGACCCAGCACTCCTCTGCAGCAAGCAGGCTGCTCCACCACAGGCACTGGTTTGTGTCAGCAGCACAGGTTGTTCAGATCAGTTTTTCATGTCCTCATGCCCTCCCTACCCAAGCAGAAAGCAAAAATCCTACCCAAACCCCTCCCAACTTCCAGGAGTTTGCAAACCCCTGCTATAAATAGACCTCTAATAGGAGCTGTAATAGGATACAATTTATTTCCAGATCTGATGGGCTGACCTTCATCATCACTCGAGGCTCTACTTGTCATGAATTATGGGCAATTCACTCACTAGTGGAAATAAATTGTATTACCAGTGCTCAGTATCATGTCCTCCACACACAGCACCCGGGGCTGGCAGCTCCTCCCCGTGCTGCTGGACCAGCCTCCCCCAGAGCCCCTCTCTGGGGAGCCCCTGGCTCGTGGGGCTGGCCAGGAGCCCCAGCTGGGCTCATTTTGGGAGGTGCTGTGCGAGGCTCCGTGTCAGCAGCCAGGGACAGCCCTGCCCTGCCCGGTCACCGCCCGCTGCTCCAGCTCCAGCACGGATCCATTGTCCAGAGAGGAACACAGGGCACAGTGGGGACTTGGCGGAGCAAGCTGGGCCCTTCTGCTGCTGGCTCTGATCCTCGTGCTGCTCAGAGGAGGCCGAGTGCCACCAGAGCAGCAGCAGCTGCAGCCTCCTGCCCTGCTCACCCTGCCTCCACACAGGTGATGAGACCAGCAGTCACGAGAAAAGGGGTCACTGCATTAATCAAGGGCAGTTAAGATCAATACAAACAAAAGCAGTAAATACCAAACAGAGCCATGTAAGTGTTGTAAGCTGAGGCTCCACTGCCACTGGGGAGCACAGCCCCTGTGCCAGCCTGGCCTTCCCAGCCACCCCCTTGCACTCCAGCCTCTGTTCGTTCTGCCAGGCCCTGGCAGTGGAGGAAACAGATGTGCAGAGCCATTCAACAAGCACCAAACGCTGAACCCAAACAGGTCTGTGAGAAAACGGCCTGTTCTGCTCCAGGCTGGGGTGTGGAGAGCCCTCGTGAGCTGCCCCACCCTGTGCAGATGCAGCCTGGTCCTGTGCCGGTGATGTGCATGCACAATAAAGGGTTTCTCACGTTCGAGATGAGCTCATGGTTACTGTTACACCAGGAACACATCAGGCAGGAATTCATTATTTCATAGTAGAAAATGTGTACCTGGAATTCTCCTTAAAAAACATGAAAAAGCAGCTCAGACTTGCTGAAAACAGCAATCCCAGTGTCCCCCACCCTCTTTTTCCCCAGCACATTCTCATCCTTGCCTACATCACAAAAATTCACTAACGGCAACATTCTGTATCAGAGTTTATCAACAATTCTTCAAGGCCCAGCCCGACCAGTGGTCCCACACAAGATAAATTATAATCCATGGCATTAAAGAAAAAGCCATCCATTAGCACACAGCCCCACAGGGATGTGGGGACACAGCAGAGCTCCCTCCCCACAGCAGCTCAGGCTCCTCTACGTGCACATTTGTCCCAGTCTGCTGGGAGCTGGGACCCCAAGAAGCACATCAGCACTCTCCAGACACCCCAGCACTCTCCAGACACCCCAGCTTGCCAGGGAAAAGCCAAGTGCCAGAAGCATCTTCTGCTTCTCCAGGCACAGACACAGGAAACTTTGGGGTCAGTAGTTCAGAACCCCATACCCAGTCAGGAGGGACATCAGGGCTCCTCTGCCCCGCAGGCCAGGCCAGCTCCTGCTCAGATGACTGATCTGCTCCAGGTACTAAAGCTGAGGCAGTAAATCAAGAATTAACCTACGCAAAGTCTAAAAGGGAAAGGGTTTATTAAAAGTCCAGCAGCAGGCAGTCATAAGCTTTGTTCTGTAGTTTGGAGCCGGTGTGGCCATGCTGGGTGATTGTGCCTCTGTCCCCATGCCAAACAGGCAAGACCCCCAGGTCTTTGTTGCAAAAATATCCCTTTGTTTGGAATGATTTAAATAGAGTAAAAAGAACAGTTTATTTTTAATAATAGATGATTATTGTTCATAAATAAAAAATATATCACAATTATTTTTGCAGAAGGCTCCTTACCTAATATGTGTTTTTCAAGCAGGAAGATACTACCAGGGTATTTCTCCTATTTCTCCTGTTTTCCCAGCTGCAGATGCACAGCGAATCCTAATTAAAACCTTTAAGTCTTATTCCATTTACAAGAAGGAGTGTATCATTTTTCTTTTAGCTTTTTTTAATACAGGGTCTCAATGCCCATTACAAAAATTCCAATGCATCTTTGAAGTTAGCAGCTAATTATATTTCTCCAAGTTATATATCTGGAGTTCTAGATGGGGAAAAGGCAATTACTTTTTCTCTCATTTAGCATAACAATCTCTGAAGCTTTACTGGCGCTCCAGTGAGTCATGCTATAGATCAGAGCCCGGGCTGGAAAGAGGCGAAATTTGGGGGGAAGGCAGGATGCTTGCTCAGCTCTTCCCGGCTCTTCCCCTCGTTAGCATGCTGTCCCCACCAGGACACTCGCTAATTGTTTGCCGAGTGACCGCGGTGCTTTTTGCCTGGACAGCTTTGCCAGGGAGGTCATTCAGCACATTCATTACGGGGCACCTGCTCGCGCTGCTGGAGCAAAGGGTCTGTCAGCATTTTCCAGGAGTTTATAACTTGGCTGCAAATGTTTGTGCGGAGCTGAAAATTGTTGCATGATTTCTCGCAGGCAGAAGCGGGCTGGTTCAGCCCGTTTGTTCCCGTGTCGCTTTGCCCAGGTGCTGCTGGCAGCGCTGCTGGCACCTGTGAGCCCCTGCCCGCCAGGCTGCGGGGAGCTGGGATGGGGATTGCTCTGCGCTCCGCAAGGAGAAGCTGCCCTCGGGCTCTGCCCAGCCCGGCAGAGCAAGGAGCAGAGGATGGCTGCACTGGGGACACGGCTGCGGGGTTCCCCAGGTGAGTGGCAGTGACACTGGGCAGCCCAAGTGTGGGGACAGCTGGAGGACTGCTGGCCACGGGAGCCTTGACCTTTGTTGGCTGAATTGCTATGAGCTTCGTTTCAACGCTCATCAGGCACCTTTTCTGAAAGATCTGTTACACTCGGAGCATCTTGCCTCTTTCTCAAAAGGAAACTTTACAAAGCTTTCAGAAATGGGTCTGGAATTTGTGCATCAGCCCAGAGATGTGTGTTTGGCCAAGCTGTGGTACCTAATTGTCCCTGCATGATAAGCTTTGCAGTTTTCCTATTCATCAAGGCTGCACCTGCGATAATGTGAGGAAAACAAAACAAAACAAAACATCAAAACCAAAACAAACAAAAAACCCCCAGAAAAATAAAATCCCTTGCACATTCTGGAACAGGGGTAGAGACCAAAGCTGGTTCCCAGCTGGTTTCCAGGTCAGTGCCATATTTCTGCCCTAGGAAGGGTAACACCACACTGGTCCACGCCGGCAGACAGCACGCTCACTCTCCCTGGAAGCTGATTTATTCCTCCTGCTTCTGGATGTGTTTTACTTGTCTGTGACACTGATACCAGAAGTGCTTTTGGAGGCAAAAGGATAGAAAAGGATTCAAATGAAAGGAGCCCAGAATTGGTGCAGACAGCTCGGTTGGCACTGGGATCACTCTGATTTCCTGCAGACTCTCACCATCTTTGCAAACTGGAGAAATGCTGGTGGCCTCAGGACCAGGACACTGGCTTTCTCTACCACAGGGCCCACAGCTCCCTGATTCAGCCCGTTCTCTGGTGGGTTCCGTGGTGCCGAAGCCCCTCTTTGCTGCGGTGGGCGCGGGGCTGTCCCTGCCCTCTGGCTCCGGGCTGGGAGCGCTCCCGGAGCCCGGCCCTGTGCCCAGCCCAGCTGTGGCCGCCAGTGCCAGGTGACTGTCCCCTCCGGTACCCTGAGGCAGGCACAGCTCCCGTGGGGACCCAGCCCCAGCCCCTTTCCCAGCCCCAGCCCCGGGGGATGCAGCGGCTGCCGGGCCGGAGCTGTCGGAGCACGCGGGGCCGCGACACTGAGACACTCTGCTGCTGGGGAACCTGTGCGAAATTAAATTCTCCACTTGGCTGGTCCGGGTGACTTGGCTTTGCTCTGCTGACTTGTTCCTTCATTATTTTTTTGGCCGATAACTGACTGCAAGCTTGTCTTGTCTGTTTAATACCAGCACAGCAGCTCCAGGAGAGGCTCAAGCTTGTCAGTCTCGGCGAGCGCGCACTGTATTGCTCTCCCCACTTCATTTACTTCATGGACAGGAGGGGAAAAGCCTCGAGGCGCTGCAGAGCTTGGCAGCTGGGATGGAGGGTTTCTCTGCAGGCTGGGTGCGGCCCCCTGGAACAGCCCTGGGCAGGGCAGGCTGGGACAAGGGGGACCTGCGCGTTTCCAGGGGACCCCGGCGCTTGGATGGGGCCAGGCAAGCTAAGGACAGTAATTATTAAGATTAATCTCTCCCTCACACCTTGGAGCATGCCGAGGAAATCTCCAGGCAGCCCTGCAGCCAGGTTTGCAATGGACTTGGCTGTCGTTGTTCTGAGCACCTGGCACAGAAGCACCCGTGGCTGCGGTGGGAGGTGGGTGCAGCGGCTGGACAGCAGAGATGCCATTTCTGAAGAGCCTTCTCCCCGTGCCACATGCCCAGGCAGATCCAGCCACACCTGTCCTGGTGTTTTTGCAGCAGGGACAGAAGAGGGATGAACCCTGTCCCCTGAGCCTGGAGGACAGGCTGCCTGCACTCAGCTGCAGAGCCGGGGCAGCTGGGTCCTTGGAGTAAGGCTTAGCAAACACAGTTGGTTTTTGTTTAATTAAGAGCAAGCACAGAATTTGAAGACTAGGTTTTCTCCAACCTGTGATAAATTAACCTCCTCCTTGCTCAGGAGGACAGGAATGCTCCAGATCAATGATCTCACTGATGTCTGGCTTCTCCTCCTTCGGAGGGAGAAAGGGACAGAGAGCATCAGCCCCTGCCCCTGCTGCTGCCTTTGGGGCAGCAAGTGGAGTGACTGTGGGTAATGATGATGAATGGCATGATTAAAGCTGGAACTCAGACCTACAGCTGGAATTTTAGACCCTATTCACAGGATAATCCCGCTCCTGCTGTGCAATTTGGGGGGCACTTAGAGTGCAGCTGAAGGCAGTGGGGTGCTCCAGGCAAACCCCCCGACAGACACCCCTGACTCACGCTGTTTTCAAGGGATCAGAGGGCTCCTGTTCCCACGTCAGGTTTGGTGCAGAGCTGCTCCAAGGGGTGTCAGCATCCTGTGAGAGCCACCAGAGGATATGCGGGCACCCATGGGTGGGCTGTCCCAGAGTAGGGACCGTGGGATTGTGGCTTTTGTCCCTCTGGATCCTGGGAAGAAAATAAGTCCCCAATTTTAAAAAAAATTTTGTGCATTTAATAAAAACCGGTAGATTTATAAATTTATCAGAAATCTCATAGATAAGGCACAACATCTGCAGCTCTGCCTGAGCAATGCTGGGCCATGGCTGCCGTTTTTGCTTTTCTAAACTCCTTCTTTAAATGTATTTTTATACAGCAGTGTTGACCTTTTCTGCCAGCCCCTGTGGAGCGAGTTTGTATCTTGTGTAAAAGTCATATCAAATGGGCCACAAAAAATCACTCTTGCCTGATTAAAATGAATAGTCTAGACAACGTGTGCATTTTCCTTCTGTGCCGTTAGCTTTGTGTGAGAGCTTGCAGCAATCAGGGCTTTTATGGGAGAAACGCAGCCACAGGTACCGTGAGCTGCCTTAGTGGATACTAATTACAATCCCTGTAAGGATTGATTTGCAAAGAAAATTTCTATTGCCTCAAGGACAAACGTTTGTGCAAATCATATTATTGTGTATGAGAAATTGGTAACACTTTATTAAATGGTTCGTTTATAAATACTTTACTATTTATTAAATTAAATGGTCTTATAACAGTCCTTTTGCTAAGTTAAAATATCATAAGTGTTCTGGTTTTGCATTATTTCTGTGCTATAGAGCTGGCTGTTAGGGCTTGGTTGGTGTCACCTGGTAAGATTATTGTTGCTGTGGTTTGTAACACACCGTGTCTGACTCTGTGGTGCCCACACACAGAGCAGGTGTCAGAGCAGCAGCTCCCCTGAGCATCTCCTCTCCCTTTCTTCATTTGGACCTGAAATTCTAGAACAGCGTACTTTTGAAGCTGCCTGTTTCTTTGAGTGTGAGGTTTGACCGTGGCAAATAACACAGACTTTGTCCCTGTGGCATGTTTGGCTCATCCAGCATAGCTCATGGCACAAGGAGTGGGTGCCCAGCCCTCACCTGGCGCCAGCAGATCCCCAGTCCACCTAGCAGGAGATCCAGCTGCTCCATAGAGGAGAATGGGACTGTTTCTGTACTTTCCACATCCCCAGATCTGGACCTTTGCAGAGCAGGTGGGAAGCATTTTGGGCTGCCTCCAAACCATGGGGTTCACTCAGACATCGTTCTTGTGGACAAGCCAGCTGCATCCCAAGGCGTGGGGGCTGCACTTGGCTCCTGGTTTTGATCTTCAAGACCCAGTGGTTCAAGAGCTGCTTTCCCATTTTCCTGTGGGAGCACTATTTGCAATCCCATGGTGACTGGTGCTGTATCCAGGCTGCCCACACTTCCAACGTGGCAATCCTTCCAGTCCTGTTACGCCTTTTACCTGGAGGAATTAGAAGAGGAGGAGGCGTTGCCTTGCACATGAGGCGTGTGAAGTGGCAGTGCTCACCCTGGGTGGTGCGAGCAGCCGGGGACATGGACAGGAGCAGTGGTCACACCTGTCAATGATCAGATACCTGTTGGTCCTGCTCATTGCTGGTGCTGTGCCAGCGCTCCCAGGCTGACCGGCTTCATTCCTACTTCGAGAAGCTGCCCTTGCCTTCCAAAATCCTCGTCTGCTCTGGAAAACAAGCGGACAAGACATCTTTACTGAGCTAGAAATTTCTCTCGAATGTCCTCTCTCTAATTTATGTTCCCTCTCACTTCATTGCCTGCAGCAAAGCCCATTAATGGTGGCAGTTTGTGACACAACCGAAGGCTCCTCTAAGGGGCAGCTCTCCCGCGATTCCAGCGCTGGCTTCCCAGGCGTTTGTGGCGTGGTGAGGCTCAGCTTCCCCCTCTGTTTCCAGGCTCCAGAGACTAATCCTTCCTTTGGCTGCCTCTGCTGCTGCTATGGCAATATTTTCTCCCCCATCGTGGTAATCACGCAATGGTCTCTGAGAACAGCAGGAGAAGCTGTGCCTGGTAGATGCATAAAAGGTAAGATGAACTACATGTCATAAAACTTTTAGAAGTTCCTTTTTTGTGTTTGTGCGGGGGTTATTTTATATGGCTTTTGATATGAAGCTAAAATTGCACATCAAAAAGGATAATGCATCTTTAAGCTGTTACAATGACTTCTAAATTTTTCATTTAATGTCAGTGAGGAAAAAACCCCTCAGCTGGCTGAGTTACGTTGGTGAGATGGCTGTTTCATTCCATAAAGTGTCTGCAGTGGATTTGAACAGTAGGAAATCCAAGGGTGATAAATAGCTATTTCTAAGTAAATTTCATGCAATTGCCCTTTGGTTAAAGTCTTTCCTCTCAGCACTTTCCTGTGCACATAGCCCAACTAATAATATTCAGGAGCAAGTGCTTTCCAGTGTGACAACTGATTGCACTTTGAAGCAGTAAATGGCTGATTTCATAATTGGTATAATTTTTCACAAGTACCTGAATGTCATATACAGAAAGAATAAGCAACCTGGACTTAATACGGGAGCTTTTTCAATTCTCCTAAAAATCAATAATGTATTAAACCCCTCTAACTGATTAAAATAATGTGAACCCTGAGTAGGTTTTGTGAGGAAGGCAGGTTTCTTCAAGGGTGGCAGATTTATGGCAAAAGGGTTAATACATGGGGAGAACAGGGATATGTTACAGATGGAGTCCGTTTTCCTAATTAAACTTTTATCAAGATTTTCCCAGTTTGAATTGTTTCACTTAGCATGATGGGAAGGAGCATTTCCTTTGGTGTTCAGGGCAGCTACTGCCGTTCGTGCAACACCAGGATCTCTGTCCTCATGGAAGGGGTGGGGATTCTGAAGAGAAGAAAAACGGGATCCATTCTGAAAACAGCAGGCTGGCTCCCGAGGGTCCTGCTGTCCCGTGGCAGGAGGAGGTGTGGGGTGGATTTTGGGGGTGAGCTGCACTGGTGTCAGTGCTGGCTGTGTCAGGAGCCAAGCCTGGGGCACAGGACAGGGCTGGCCTGGTGAGGAGGCTGCTCTGGGGGCTGCCCTGGGGTGTGGGGGGCACCTTCATACCCAGGGGCCTCTTTGCATGGAAGAGTTCAGACACAGAGAGGTGAATGTGACTGGCAGAGCTCCAGGAGACAGAGCTTCTCACCAGGAGGCAAGCAGGAGGTTATTTTTTTTCCCCAGGATCTTATGATGTCTTGAAATCCTTTCATACTATTGTGGAAAAATGTCTGAGGATGTATTGAGAGAATATTTCTAAAGCTAGAGCAGAGGTGCAGCCTGATGGCAGGGATGTGCAGGTGGCCTGGGCACGGGTGGGTACGAGGGTGAGGAGGGCAGGTGAGGGGAGTGGGCACCTGGCACCTGCGTGGCAGCACCACGTGTGGCCAGTGTGGGGTCAGAGCAGTGGGATGTGCATGAGTGCCTCGAGGGAAGATTAAGAAACAAGATCATTCACGTTAAAGCCTGGGCAAGCTGCTGGAGCCCAGGGAGTCAGGTCAGCCCCAGCACCGTGGGCACCCCCCGGGCCTGGTGAGGTGGCACCACGGCCCCTCTGCCCGGGGAAGCCACGTCCCCACTTGCTCCCACTCTGGGGGGGAGTGCAAGTCACTGCCAGACCTGACTTGGCATTTTCTCCAGGAAGAGTGCACTCCTTCCCAGGGGATCACAGGCAGGTGGATTGAGGAATCTATTTAAACTTCTCAAGATCATGATCAGACATCTTAAGCTCTGCATTATTCACGTTTGTCTGTTGTTTCTAACTCATTTCCTATTTTCCAGCTGAGGAACTCTGCCAGAAGCACTCTTTGCCAGAGATTAAAACAATTTAGGAAGCAGACACCCAATTCCTTTCTTTGGATAGTAGGCAAATTGGATATCTGTGAGAAGCAAGCAAATTTTATTATCAACAGATAGTTTGCTACTTAACTATCCTTAAGAATCCCCCAGTATTTGCAGGTGTTTGTTAGCTGTCCTGAGCCAAAAGGCACACGTGGCACGTGCCCTGCTGGGGTGCCTGTGCCCAGCCTGTGCCCAGTGTCTGGTGGCCCCGTGGGACACTGGCACCCAGGAGGGCAGCCTGGGGAGCAGGTATTTAATGGCAGCAAAGGTGCTGGAAAACAAACATACCTGGTGCAGGAGGAACAGCCCGACCCAACAAGCTCCGTGGGAGCTCTGGCTCCAGGGACTGTGCTCTGCCCATCTCCAGTGTTTATACTGAGGCCAAGGGACACAGGGAATCACATGGATGTCATTAGCCATGGCTCTCCTTGGTTTGTATCAAAATAGCTGTTTTAAATGTAATTATCACTAATTTGGGAAGATGTGCTATTAGATGTGTAAATTTATTGGCTAATGGATGCACACAGCAGATCACAGTGGACGGGATGTGGGATAACCAAATTGGAAGCATTTCTCAGCTTGCTAAGCAGGTTCCCAGGGATGGGTTTTGGTGTCTGGCAGTCTCCCAGGTGCCTTCCCTCTAGGCCACCTGGGACCTGGAGCTTCCTCCCATGAAACGTGCACATCCTGCATTCCCCAGTGTTTGGGGTGGGGCAGGAAGTTCTGCAGGAGTCCGGGAAGACAAAGGGGACGGCTCCTAAAATTATACAAGGATCAAAAAAAAAATCACAGAGTCATTCATCAGGATTGCTGTAGTTCTTGACCACATAGTCAATGATTTATTTAATCTTAATATATTCCACAAAGAGTCCCCATATTTCCATAAATATGTCATATCCACCTAATACATAGTAATGAACCTGCTCCAAGGGTAAATAAATAAGATCTAAGCTCAGAAAGCCAATGTTTATCAAAGGGAGATATAGAGATATTGAGTCCTTTAAAGTACCATTCCTCACAGCAATCACAACCAAGTTTGGCAATTTATAAGGTGTTGAGTCAATTAGCAATGCGGGGCCGTGCCCGCCCGGGCGGGGGCTCACCGGGCACAGCCGTGAGCTGCCCGCAGCTCTGGAACACCGATCCAGAGAGAGACGTGGGATCCTGAGGCTGGAAAAACCCTCTGAGATCATCCAGTCCAACCCAGCAGTGCAAAGGCCACCACGAAGCCACGTCCCCAAGTGCCACATCCGCATGGCTTTTAAATCCCCCCAGGGAAGGTGACTCCACCGCTGCCCTGAGCAGCCTCTGCCGATGCCTGACCGCTCTTCCCCTAAAGAAATTGTTCCAAATGTCCAATCTAAACCTCCCCGGCACAATTTGAGGCAGTTTCCTCTTGTCCTGTCCCTTGTTCCCAGGGAGCAGAGCCCGACCCCTCCCCTGTCAGGGAGTTGTAGAGAGTGAGAAGGTCCCCTTTTCCCGAGCCTCCTTTTCTCCAGGCTGAGCCCCTTTCCCAGCTCCCTCAGCCTCTCCTTGTGCTCCAGACCCGTCCCCAGCTCCATTGCCTGACTCCAGACACGCAGAGCCTGTTTGCAGCTGCTGCTCTCAGGCAGGGGTTTCTCAGAAGAGGGACTTCTAGATTTTACATATAGAATAATTCGCTGATTTTTATTTTGAGAATTGTCTATTATGAAAAAAAAATTGAAATAGTTTTAAACAGAAAATTTGACTTGGACTGTTTTAATTTATCTTATTCCATTTTCCCATGGAGTTACATACAGCAGTGCATAACATGATGTAATATGCGAATGTAAATATTTCCATAAAAATACACTGAAAATACCTGAAAATGTGGCTGCAAAGGGAAATAACTTATTTTTTATAGGTTGCACCTTCTTGACCTTATTTTCTACAGCAAAGTATTTAATGTCTTTTTTTAATAATTAGTTTGACGAAGTCAATAATAATAGAATATTCTGATTATGTCAATATGACATGTAATATTATGCACTTCTCTACTATTATGCGTATTATGACATGACTTGACATGATATGACAGGTCACATTATGCACTACTACTGATGTCGTAAAATAAAGTAAAAGTAATGAAAACAAATTTTGAAATGAAAAATTTTAAAAAGGAATTAATGACTTTTCCTAAGAGAAACTGCAAAGCAAATCTTTTTCCTTTCCATTTTTAAGTTTGTTTCATTGGGTTACTCCACTCTTCCCCCTGGTAAAACCTTCCACTCCTCACCCTCAGCGTTGCTGCCTGCTTGCTGCTTTGTTCACCCACAGCAGCTGCGCTCGGTGTCGGCTTTTAAAGCCTCCCAGGAGGAGTGTCAGGAGCACGGAAACCCGGAGCTCGGGGATGTGTCCTGGCACACGACACGACGTGGGTGACAGCGACACTGGCTGACACCGGAGTGGCACTTGTGAGCTCTCTTGTGAAGTACACAGCGTGCTGATCCTGATTTGTATCCGTTTTTACAGGGATGCAACGGTAATTCCCACCTCCCAGAAATACAAAAGGGTTTGGAAAAGGTTTATGGCAGGTTGCTGGTGAGCTGGGGGCTTGCGAGCCCGAGCCTGCCCTGTGCCTGTGGCTGACGCGACTGCAAAGGTGCAGATTCTCCACGCAAATCATTAAGAGAACGCGGCAATATCGGCAGGCAGGTGGGAGTTTCAGTGGCCTGGAGACGAAAGCAGGAATCCAACATGGGCACTAGGGATTGCAGGCCATGCTCGATATTCTCCCACAACGGCTGCGATCTGGATTCATTTTTAATGAAACACTTTTTGCTACAATCCTACAGCAGCCCCAAATGGTGGCAGACAAGAGGACGCCAGGTGAAGATGTGCTCCCTCCTCGCCGGCTTCCCGAGTCCCTCTGTGAGGGAAAGCCCCTCGCCGGCCGCGGGGACCAGCGGGGACAGGGTGGCGGCCAGGGCCACCGGGCGGGGGCGAGGGCAGGCGGCCGGAGGCGGCCCCGGGGGAGCGGAGCCGGTGCTGGCAGGGGGCGTGAGGCGGGGAAGGGGCAAGGTGGGTGTGAGTGTGAGCTGGGCAGGGCAGCCCGGCCTCTCCACCCCCTCCACCCGTGCCCGTGGCGGTGCCACAGCCGGGCTGCTGCCCCCGGGGTCAGGCAGGGGCTGGGGGTGCTGGTGCCACTCTGCCTTGAATACGGGCAGCCCTCCCTGCGCTTGCCTGCCAAGCTCCGGGGCAGCCATGCAGGACCTGCCGGTGGGTGCCAGCCCCCTGGGATGGCCTGTCTGGCCGTACTGGAGGCACTGGGGGAGGCAGGGTCCCTTCCCCAGCACGTCCTACCTTGCTGGGGCCTCTACCCGCGGTGCATGGGACGGGAGATGCCGCTGAGACCCCAGGTGAGAGACCCTGGTGACACCGGCAAGGCCATCCAGGGGCCTCACCAGTGTCATCCTCAAACGGAAATGTCATTTTTTATTATTCAGAGCTTACAGAGGGCTCAGAACGAAGGCAGCTGAGGGAGCTTCAGCTCGGGCAGCCCGGTCCCGGCTCGGAGCCCCTCGGAGCCCTCACCCTCCTCCTCGACGGCTGCGGGGCTGCGGCCGCGGACCGGGGGCTGCCGGTCCTGGGAGACCCCGACGAGGGGCCCTGGAGCGTGCGGCTGGGTGGGAGCCCAAATTCTAGGGGTCCGGGAGGGGGCGGCTGGGTGGGAGCCCCAATTCCAGGGGTCCGGGAGGGGGCGGCTGGGTGGGAGCCCCAATTCCAGGGGTCCGGGAGGGGGCGGCTGGGTGGGAGCCCCAATTCCAGGGGTCCGGGAGGGGGCGGCTGGGTGGGAGCCCGAGTGCCGGGAGCTGTGCCAGTGCCCCCGGGCTGCAGGGGAGCCTGCAGGAGGCTGAAGGGACCCCCCAGCCGGGGAGCAAGGACTGGCGCTCAGCTCTCTTTTCCCCGGCCCCTCCACGCCTCGCTCCGGCCGCGGCAGCGCAGCCCCCGGGCGGAAGTCACTGGTGTTCCGTGAGTGCAAATGAACGGAGTTCGGTCCAAATTGCATTTCCTCTCCGACTATGGAGTATGACGGCACATTAAAGCCTATAATATTCCGCTGCTGCTCTTTTGCATGATTTTTTAATTAAAAAACTATGGAGTAAACAAACATTCTGCTCTGGAGTAGCCCTGCAGAGACCCATCCAGAGGCACATTCACAGCCCTCCACTTTTTCAAGAAAGTTTATATCTAAAAAAAAAAATAAAAAATAAAAAAATAATAATATCACCCACCGTAACACTTAGTATTGGGTAAAAGTTTGAAGTGAAAGGCAGCTGGCAACCTTCTCCAGCCCGTGAAATGATATTAACATTTTATTATTCTAAGGTGAGCTTTTTGAAACGGAATTTTAAATGTTACCCTGCTGTTCCAGAACACAAAAACCTTTAATTTTATGCAAATGAACAGCGAGGAGCTGAGCGCTTAATGTAAACGAACACTTTCTTTGTAGGAGAGGTTGGAAGAGAAAAAAAAAATTCCCAGGGATTCTTTAATTGCTGTCTGAAATTATGTAAATCCCAGCGCTAGGCAGAACGCAATTATCCCGTGCCCCTCTCTGCCAGCATTGCTAATGTCTAACAAAATATCGGTGGGTGACATTTAGTCGAGGTAATGCAAATGAGAATTAATTTTTTTTCCAAGACAAAGGGCAGCTAAAAGATCACCTCGTTCCTGCGCGGAGGGGGCCGAGGGCAGCGGGAAGTGGGGCAAGTGGGGCTGGGGGCAGCGGGACCCAGCCCGCAGCCCGGCAGCGCCGCTTCCTTCCTCTCTCATTTCTTAGCGGGATGAGCCTGGGGAGCGGGGAGCGGAGTGATGGGGGGGGAAGGTTGGTTGTTTGTTTTCCTTTTTAATTCATGGTCATCCCAGCCCGAGGACAGGGTGGGAACCGTGATTGAAACCCTCTAATGGCTCTGGCTGGTGGTGGGCAAAGGCGGCAGTGATTTATCACCTCCCCGTGCTGATAACTAGCAATAATTCTATTAAATATTCAGAGTGAGGCTTTTGCAGCACAATTATCAAACGGGGTTTGTTAGTGCAGAAATGCTCCTCGAGCACGAAAAGCGGCCGAGGGTGCAGGGAAGGGGCTCCTCTGCAAAGGGCAGAACCTGCCCCCCGTGTCACCTCAGGCTGGGGGACAGCTCACCCAGCTCGGAGGCTGGGGGTGGCCCCAGTTTCTGCAGGATAAATCAGGGAACTCATAAGGCGATTTTCCTCCTTTTCTTTCTTTCTTTCTTTTCCTTTTGGTTCGTGCATTTCAAAGCTCCCTTTTCTTCAAAGGCCGTAAGAGCCTGTGACTCCACCAACCAACCAAAATGGAAAAGGGAACCCCGGTGGAAGCTGTCGTGAGGCAGGGCAGGGCTGTGTGAAGAGGGATGAAGGACACGGATGCTCTGAAGGCTCCAGATCAGGGTAAGGAGTGCTCGTGGAATTATCCTTTGAAATGTACACTTTTCAGGAAGGCCCCGGGGATCATCACACTGAGGAGCTGGGCTGAGTTACACCATCTGCTTGGGATTTAGGACAGGCAGAGCTGTGAAAATATGAATTAAAAGTACAGAGTAGCAGGAAATAGTTTCCCTTTGCCCCGTCTTTTGGAAGTTGTACCCAGGATGGTTGGGTGGCTGGTGCCACCCTCATGCTGTGGCATTCCCTGTGACAGGACTGGGTCACTGGGGGCCAGCTGGGACCCCAGAACACCAGACTGCACCGTGGGCTTTGCTGCCTGGCACCAGCCCTTCCTCAGCAAGGCAGTTCTGGCAAAGCTCAGGCACAGCCCCAGTTTTTGTATTCAGCTCTTGCTGCATCAGCTCCCCGTGGTGTCACTGCAGCAGCAGGCGAGGGAACCCTACACCCATGGGCTCTCCTGGTCACCAGCTGCCTGCTACTTGCTCCACAGCCCTGATTATGAGTTTAGGAGCTCCAGGAATGGATATATCATCTGTTTCTCATTGCATTCCCTTTCCTCTGGGTTGCTGAAGCCGGTGTGTTGAGAAATGCATTCCCTGACATCGGGCCATGAGCGCCAGCCTGCCCAGCCCCTCCTCAGCCATGCCAGGCACCCAGAGGGGCTGCATGCTGGGGCACTCCTGCCATGCAGGTACCTGCCAGGGGAGGAAGGTGAGGTGGTACAGCTGCAGGAGCTGTCCTTCACCTGCAGGACCCTGCTGCCATCCAGACAGAGGCTGTCCTGGTCTTCTGAAAATTTATAATCTTTATAATCCAAGATTTAGACTCTTCAAAGCTTTATGCCTGTCTTTAACCTGTAGCATATGCATAGTCTCAATGGGATTTCTCATCTGCTAAGAGTTAAGCACGTACATAAATCTCTGCAGGCTGGGGCCCAAGGCATTCCCACGCACACGCATTCCTGCGCTCACGTGTAAGGAACAGCCACCGCCGTGTCAGCACGGGGGCACCGAGCCCCTGGCTCTGGTGCCAGCCTCCTGGGCATTTCTCAAGCAGTTTGGAGGCCGTGGGGGTGTTGAACTTCTGACACCACCTTTGGCAAATGCACTCCCTGTGCCAGCATCTCCAGGAAGCAGGAGGGGGTAACAGCCAGAGGTGAGCCAAGCAGGGAGCAGCTGCGCACAGCCGCAGACAGCAGAACAGAGCTCAGGAAGGCACTGGCGTGCCAGGTACTTGGCATGGAAAGGGAAGCATGCTGAAGGCTTGTGGTGCAGCAAGGCTCTCCCTTGCCTCCCTCCCCATGGACTGCTTGCTCACAGATGTGGCCAGGGCAGCGTGCGAGGGCTTGGAGCAGCGTGTGCAGCTGCTCCACTCCAGCCCGGCTCATCTAATGCAGCCTGCAGCCTCCTGTGCTCAGACACTCTCATGTAGATTTGTCACCAGGTGCTATTGAATCAGCTTCATTTTCAGCAGTGTGAGCTGGTCCAGGGTGACCCAGAGTTAAGCTGATGTAAGAAGCCACCAGATTTTTTGCAGACTGGCAGAACTGGTAAAGTGCATGCCAGCCGCAGTACACCCTCCTGACAGACTGTGCTTACAGGGTGATAGAATGGAGCAGCACAGTTTTTTCAGGGCCTGGGCTATTAGATTCACTGTATGAATCTCCAAGCTTTCATTTACATGTTGTAATTTCTGCCATCAAATTACAAAAAAGAGGGAACACACTTCACGTTTAAAATCGCCCTTTTTTCCTCCTCATGTAATGTTTCAAGTCAGGTGATGTGACCTTCCACTAAACTGTTTCCACTTCATATATGATGTTTTCAATGGGAACAGATAAGACCTCTTTAATTTGGGGTTAGAAAATCCAGGCAAAGCCATCAAGTGAGAAGCAGCATCTCATAAACGTCTCGTGTTCTGCAGCATTCACTTTTTTGAGGGCAAAGTTGCATTAATTTGCCTAAAGCCTCACCTGCCCAGGCAGGCAGCCGTGGCCGGCAGCAGCCCCCGCACCGCGGCTCGGCGGCGCTCGCCGTGCTCGGGTCAGCTGCTATTTGTCAAAGCAGCCGCGGCCACGGCCCCAGGCAAAGCGCTGAGCACAGCACGGCACCCTTTGAACTGACCCGGGCACTTAGCCTTTCCGAGAAATATTTATGGAAAGGTCAGCAAATGCTTTGTGACAGGACGCTGGCACATCCCTAACCCTCTCCTCTTCCACTCCGTGCCTCGCCCACGTGCCAGGCGCGGAGCGAGCCAGGGCTGGGGCTCCCTCCTGCCCACGATTCCTGCCCCAGGTCGCACGAATGCGAGACCCCGCGATGGGGACAGGCTTCTGGCCGTGGCTCATCTGTTTCCAGAGGACGTTCCTGCATCAGCCAGATGATTTCCTTTGTGCACCCACGCCATCAAGGTTGTGCTGTGGGAAGCAAAGCCCTTCCTGCCGTGCCCTGCCTGGCCTGGCCTGGCCTCAGCCTCTGATCCACAGTCCCCATCTCTGTGTCACCACCTTCGCTCGGAGCTGAGGTTTGGCACAGGAACGAGCAGGAGCTGTTAGTGCAGCGTGCTGGGGCAGTGTGGGGTGACAGCAGGATGGCTCCGTGCACTGACCGTGGCAGCACCAGCTGCCTTTTCCTGATGGCACCGGGTACCTCAGGCTCCAGAGCCGACTGCACTTCCCCAGCCCACTGACGGTGGTTTCTGCATCAAGCGTGCTTTTGCTGTGCTTGCTGTGGCAAAGCCCAGGCAGCCTCAGCTCCGAGCACTGCTGCCCTGTCTGCTGGCTGCATCTTTGCCTCCCATCCCACTGCCAGCAGTGCCCAGCCTGGCAGCTCCTGCCTGCAAGGAAGCAGACAGACAGACAGACAGAGCAGCAGCAGGAACCAATCACTCTGAACAGATTTACCAGCTAGAAAGTTTCTTGTGAGAAAATAGAGCAGTGAGGAGCACATGGTGCTGAGAAGGAAACAGGCTTACATCCCTGAGCCCTCCTGCCCTGGAATGGCCTGGGCTGCTAAGCAGATCAGAGCAAAAACCTCCTGTAGCTGGGTAATTCCACCTCTTTCTGATAATCCTGTAACGCCATTAATGGGGAGTCTGGCAGGAGGGAGCAGTGATGGGAAAGCACTGCACCTCCACACACATGGCAGATTAGAAAGGACTTAATCACAGAGCAGCCACAATGTGCACTATGACATTATTCCTCTGAAATAAAATTTTACATACAGCCTGAGAGCAGCACAAAATAAATACTTTAAAAATCTATGATTACTGTAGGTTTTTAAAAAATATTTTATATTGGTGGCTGAGTTCTGCTCTTGCTCCAAAGGATTAGAGGGATAATTCCATTACAATTTAGTAACAAGATTAAAAGAGCCAGTTATCCATTTATGGGGGTCTATGGAAACGAGCAGTGGCTTCTGGAGGTCTCGGGCTCTGGGTAGGTGTATCACTCACATCACAGACACATCCAAATCAGGTTAAGGCACAGGCAGGACATACCCGAGGTGAAAAGGTCTCTGGGGCCACCTGTCCTGGCTTTACTGGGACAAGTGTTCAGGGGTTTGCAGGGTGAAAGGACACAGATGGGAAGATGTCCTGGTGTGAGGGGTCACGGAGCAAAGGAGAAAGGCAGGAAGAACAAGGAATGCTCTAGAGACAGAACCCTTAGAGCAAGGTCTGGGACACCAGGGTTTTGGCATTTGTCCCATCGTCACAGCTGGGAGAGGAATTTGAGACAGCTTCCATGGCAAATTTAGCTTCGTCCTTTTCAGAAGCAAAACCCAAAATTCTTGAACACTTTTTTCTCCAAATTCTCTGTGGTTTTCTGTCTGAAAATGAGCATGGTAGAAGGTGCAAACACGGGAGATGTGGAGGAAGGAAGCTCTTTAGTTGTGTTCATGAGTGCCTGTGGGAATGCCCTGGTAGTGCTGGCTCAGCTCTGCTCCCTAGCTTGGAAATCCCAGTCTGAAACCCCCTCCCAAGAAAATGACATTCCTGTCAAGCTGCATGTGTGGGACTGGCATGAAACATCCAGGGTTAGAAACTGGCCATCATAACATTGCTGTGTGCATCCTCTGTACTGATTAACTGATTAATTGATATTTAATTGATTGCACTGTCAGAGCAGGACTTTAGCACATGCTGATTGTCTCACTGGCTGCTGCTAACAAGGCTGAAGAACATTTCATATAAATCCATAGGATTCATGATTGCAAAAGATGCAGGGACTGCTTTGGAGGCAACAAAGACCCCGAGTTCATGGAGCACAGTGATCAGTGACACTCAGCAAAGTCCTTCTCCTTGCTTTTAAAATAACTGTTCAGAGAAATTTAAATTTAGCTGATAATTGGGGGTGTCTTCATTTGCCTGTCCCAGCATGGCACTGGACTGCACTCCTGGAAAGCTCCTCTGGAGCACTGGTGCCGTGTTTGCCCTGCCCTGGTTGTCCCCAGGACCTGGATGATCCAAGCACAGCGTTTGTGCAGGTGGAGGACCTGTCCCTGTTCCTGTGCCCTGGTGAAGGCAGGTCTGGGGCACCAGCCGGGGGGGAACACTGGCTTCAGCCACTGAAGGGTGGGTGAGCCCCCTCCCTGAGGATGGTCCTGTGCCCACACAGTGCCAGTTTGCTGTTTATCAAGGGCTTCTTTAAGGCCTCTCCCTGGAGAGTTACATCCTGAGGCAACCTGTCCTTTTCTACTCAAACCAACCCTTTGGTTTTGCTTGCTCTGGTGAAATGTATGGGGTTTTGGGTGAAACTTTAGGAAACATTACAACAAAACCGTAGAACCAGAGCCCGTGGCAAGTGCCAGGTGCGGGGACACAGCTCTGCCCACGCTGCTCGGCACAGAGCAGGGCTCCCGAGGGCTGCTGATGGGCAGTGCCAGCTCTTCCTCGGTCGGGATGGGGCTGAAACATCTCCAGCATTGTGGGGGTAGATTATGCAATCGGAACCGTAAAGATGCAGAACACGTTCTGGACCAGCCTGGGTTTTAAATACACAGATTGAGGTGTCCTGGTGCTCCCCTGCGGGAGCCGCTCCAGGGGGATCTCCGTGAGGAATTTGAAAGGATATGGAAGTTTCCAGAAGAGCCACCAGACAGTCATAACCACGTTGTCTCTCTGGATTAGTTTAACGTCCACTTGAATCACTGACCTTACGGTCTGAAAAGCACCGAAGCTGGGAACGGATGGGCTTTCCCATGCGACGTGACAGCGGGGGTCGGGCCCGCAGTGAAATACGGGTTTAGGTTAGCTTATGGAAATGCGATTTTAGGATCACTTATCGAAATGCTTTGGAATATAAACGGATGGCTGGACCTGGGACGGGCAAAACCCGGGCGTTGCCAGGGGACGCAGCAGGAGCAATGGGAACGGGAGCTGCGGGTGGTGCGGGGAAACGGGCAGAGCGACGGAGACGGAGAACGGCGGGACCCGCCGGGCCGGGGGAACGGGGGGAACGGGAGGAGCGGGGGGACCGGGAGGAGCTGCCGTGCCGGGGGAGCGGGATGAGCAGGAGGAGGGGGAGCGGGAGGAGCCGAATGCCGGCGGAGCAGGAGAAGCGGGAGGAGCAGGGGCTGCGGGAGGAGCCGGATGCCGGGGGAGCGGGGGAATCGGGAGGAGCAGGGGCTGCGGGAGGAGCCGGATGCCGGGGGAGCGGGGGAATCGGGAGGAGCAGGGGCTGCGGGAGGAGCCGGATGCCGGGGGAGCGGGGGAATCGGGAGGAGCAGGGGCTGCAGGAGGAGCCGGATGCCGGCGCGGCGGCTGCGGGGCCCACGGGCCGATGCTACCCCCTGGTGACCGGCGCGGCGGCTCCGCGCGGCTCCGGGCCGGGCACGGGCGCCCCGGGGTCGGGGGGCGCCGTCGGGGCAGCGCCCGTTCCCGGCCCTGGGGCTCTCCGTGGCAGCACAGAGCCCCCGTGGCCAGCGGCCGGGGAAGGGCCGGGCACGGAGACCCCCGGCGCCGGGTCCCCCTCAGCCGCCGCGGGCGCTCGGAGCGGGAGCTGCGGGACTCGGCCGGGACAGCCCCGCACCGGCGCTGCCTCACACTGCTCGCTCTGTGCGTCTTGTTAATGAAAAGCATGGATGTAATTTCAATTAAAGATAATTACATATTTAAACTTAACATTAAATTCTGCACTAAAACAAAATTACATGAAATCTCAGTGTGCAGCCGTGCCGCACGGCAGCGGGCGAGGAAGCAGAGGAAGGAAATGCTACTACGCAGAGTGAGCTGATCCTTTCCACAGGATCTGCTGCTTGCGCGATGTTCCCCTGTCCTGCAAGTGAAATCCAGTCACTTCCCACATTTCGCCTTCTGAGGCAGCTGCTCTCTCCTGCTTGTGCCGAGCAGCCATGACCATTTCTGCCCGTACGATGCACGAACCCATCGCACACCCACGAGTGAGCCTGTCCCTCGGCAGGCTGGCACAGGACAGGAGGGACCTGCTGTTCCAGCAGCCGGGCCTCAGCAGGCTCTGACATCTGCAGGGGGCTGCTGAGGGATGCTGCAGTTGGATGAACTCTGGTGTTAATCTTGGCTCATGGTCCTGAGTAAAGTTTGAAAAGTGTTTTGAACTAGTGATGAAAAACACAGTTGCCAGACTACTGACTTTTTTTTTTTTTTTTCCATGAAATCCAAGAAATTTGCTGGCCTCAAAAGCAATTTTTGAAAATTGAAAACTTTTTGGTTATTCTTTATAGTTTCCCCCTAAATCCCAGACATGACATTGCATTGTTCCAAAAGCAAAAACTTTTATCTTCTGTCCCCAAACACACTGAAAATTACAGGTTTGAGATCACATAAATTGCTTTTTAGTCTTCTCACTCTCTACTCAACCAGCAAATTTAAAAACCCCAATTACTTGCCCAAGTGGTTGGATCCAAGCACCAGGCTGGCACTGCAGGGGGCTGTCAGGTCTTCACTGGCCCACCCAGCTGTGAGGATTTTCCCCTTGCCCCTGCAGCCCACAGAGCTTGTGGAGGACTCTGAGACCTTCAGTGAGAAGATGCTGACATGTTGGTGGCTCAGCTTGGAGGCCACGTACAGGTATTTTTTCCCAGTCTTATATAGTTCCTAAAAATAGATGGCCAGAGGATGAGTGATCTTAACCTGTGCTAATTCAGGCCAGTATAAAGCTGTGCTAATGAGACGTGGATTTCCCAGGCACAGCTCAATCCCACTCCTGGCCTGGCTGTCCGTGGAGCCTCTGGAATCCAGGCCTGGCTGGAGGTGATGGCTCTGGCTGCTGGCAAGGGGACAAACCCCTTTCTCCCACCTGAGCTCCCCAAACTGCCCTGCAGAACCCCCTGGAGGCAGCTGGGAGGGGAGGAAAGGGTCTGTTTGACTTTGCCCAGGGGGTCCCACAGCATCCCTGTGCCCATCCACGGTCTGTGCCCCCCAAGCATGGCTGGATGTAGGACAGCAGAGAGGGAAACTGGGTGTCCATGGCCCCATCCCTCCAGAGTGGGCTTGTGCTTGAGTCGGTCACTGCGCCATGCTATGGCAAACAAAGACACCGTGGCACCAACAAACCTCTTCAGAAAGAAGTTTTTACTTAATAAAACATGAAAGTTATTTTTGTGATTTAATTTGATAAGAAATTCACGCTGCTCCTGTAATAATTATTACCATTATTGATTAGTGCAGTGTGGCTGAGAAGGCCAAGCCCCACTGTGCCCGTTCTGCTGGGCAGTAGCCCTCTGCCTCACAAACATGAATTGCACTTCCTCACCTCACCTGGCCACAGGGCTGAAGTTGCAGGTTTGTGCTGTGTAGAGGCAGGGGCTGCCAGCAGACCCAGAACTGCAGCAGGCAGTGGCTTGAGGATGAGCAAAGCAAGCCTGAGCCACAGAGGTGCCTGTGAAACCCTGAGCTGTGTCACACCGGTGTGTTGGCATTAAGCTGTCATGTGAACCTCACCTGCAGAGCCCTTTGCTTCTCTCCTTGGACTGCAGTTATTTTCCAGCCCTAGAAGGTGCCTGCTCCTCAGGGCACACCAGGAAGGGATGGTTTGCCACTGGGAGGGGGTAGCTGGAGGTTTTGCTGGTTTCTGTGTGGACATGGCAAGCAGCAGCACAGTGGGCACAGCAGGCACCACGCATGGCACAGCCCAGCTACAACACTGGGGCTTCTCCTCCTCTCTTAAATGATTGCAGTTATCAGGCACTGACAAGTGCCATTAAAATTTATTAGCCAGCATAAAGTTTTATTAAAGGGATGGCTGGAGATTTAGTGGCTCTGCAAGTCCTTCCTCAGGCCGGCTGTGTCACCTTTAATAAGAGCCTGTGGGTGTGCGAGGCGGGGGCTGGCTGGGTGTCCCTGCTCTGCATCCCCATCCCTGGGGCCCCCTCTGCAGCCCCCCATGGCACTCATGCTCCAGTGGCCCCACATCCCAGCACTGCCAGTCCAGCCTTTGTGATCCTGCCAGGGGCACCCAGTGCCATCAAAGGGGCTCCTCTGGCAATGCTGCCATTAATCAGTTTGGCAATCGTGAAATACACGACATGCGTACTGGAGTTTAAATCCCAGCCCTCACTAATGGTTTACTACCCACTAAATCCCCCTTCGTGTTATTTAACTTTGAAACCCAAGGAATATTCCAAATCAAAGAGGCTCTGTGTCACGCTTAGTCCGTCTCAAAGAGCCTGGAATTAGCATCCCTTCATGGCTCGACAGTGCCTGCCACACAGAGCCACCACTTGCTCCTTATTAATATTTATGATGGAGAGAGAAAGTTGCATAAATCTTGGTTGATACTTAATTAAACCCCACTCCTTTTGATTCCTTCTCTCTCAGCTTCACTTAGTGCAGACTGTGCAGCCCTCGGGTGCCCATCCCACGTGGCACAGCCTGGCACGCGTGGCGGCACCCATGGGCTAAGTGGGATTTAGTGCCTGGGACTCCCCCACTCAGAGTGCCAGTGCCACCGGCTGCCTTTGCCACCCAGGCCTGGCCAGCGTGGCTGCAGGACAGACTGCCGAGGCCCCAGAGGGCAGTGTGAGCCAGGACTGGCCCAGCCCAGCTCAGCCCAGCAAGGCCCAGCCCTGCTGCTTTGGCTTATCTGCATCACGTGCCTGATGTGAGCACGATCCTAAGAGAACAGTTAACCCACGGCTGACATATCTGTGATACCACCATCATAGCAAGGAAGCAGCTTGACCCCCAAAGGCTCCTGTGAACAGGCAGGATTGACACTTCACATTGACTTTGCTTCAGGCTTATCAACAAATCTCAGCCAGTTTTATTAAAGAGCTGCGTGTGGGACATGCCAGGCTCAGACAACTTCATTCACCACGGCTCAGGCACCGGCAAGTGCTCAGCTCACTGCTCCTGTTTATGCTCCACTGTTTATGTGTTCACTTTGCTGCTGAATTTAACTTTACAAAAGCCACTCGTGGTTTCAGTACAAGCCCATGGAGTTTCCTGGCCCTTTCATGAGGAGGAGAGCAGGTCGGGGCTGTGGCACCCAGGGACAGTGGTGAGTGCTGGCAGCGAGGCCGGGACAGTCCCATGGCCCCCTGCTGCTGGATAATGCACTTTTGTCTCTGCAGATCTCTGAAACCTCTCCTGAATTACATCCCCAGGAAACACTGAATTCTAAAATCCCACTCAAAACCCAGCCAAAGCTGCTCAGGCAGCACTGACTTTTCTAAACTGGTTTCCTTGTTTTAGGCTCTATTTTTTTAGCTCTGTTAAATGTATATGTCATGTTTTCAGCAGAAGAAGAGGACTGGGGCAGGGTCCACTGGATGAGAATCAGGGCAGCATGCAGCCAGCAGGATACACTGCTCTGAGGCATCATTTGGTAATTATGTCTCTTTTTACTCATGCAAATTTTATCAATATTATTTATATATTCAAAGCCATTTATAAATAATATATACATTTATGCTAAGGTAATTGCCTCAACTAGATTATTTGTCCCAGTTTTTATTGTCTATCCAGATGCTGAATATTAAAAGTATGTTTTCTGGTCTGCGTTGGTGGCTCAACACTGGCTGTCTTCCCATGGGAGCAGAAGCTCTGCATCAGCGGGTCTGGTGGGAGGAAAAGGCAGAGGATGGTGGTGGGAGAGAGGGTGGGGAGAGGGGAAGGGTGACAGGGGGCAGGGAGGGGAGCTGGGAGCTGGTGGCTGTCCTGCCATGCCAGCGCCAGCCCCTCTCTGTGGGGTGCTGCAGCTCCAGGAGTGGCTCGGGAAGCTGCTCCCAGTATTGTTCACATCCCATCCCACCTTCCACCTCTTCACTTTCCAAAACTTGACATTGCAATGAAAAAAGATTAGGAGCATTGACAGGCCTGCAAAGGTGACAGCTACAAAGAAATATGGAGCAATCACGTTGTCAGAGTGCCTATTAGGAACCCAAAAACCTCGGCTCTCCTGCATAAGCACAAGTGATTTATTGCCCAGCACAGTTCATGAACTCATCAGTGGTTTTGCATGGAGAAGAGATGGATTTTCTTTCAGCTGTTTATGGTGTGAGTAGACTGTCCTGGAAGTTATTGTTTGATTTTGTCAGTGAGTGGTGCTCGCTGGGTGAGCTGAGAGCAGAGCTGGCTCCCCAGCAAAGCAGCCAGAGCTCTCCAGAGGCATTCCTGGGAATTCCCAGCATGGCCTTGCTGAACAGAGCAGCTCTGACACCTGGCTGGGCTGCAGGAAACAAGGATTCTGTTCCTGTATAGCCCAGAAGGCCAGCTTGTGCAGCGTCTTCTGTTGCTTACAGCCGTGTGTGGTGTGAGCACCTGTGTGGCACACGGCAGCAGCTCCAGTGCCCTCCAGCAGCAGCACATCCCTGCCTGCTTGTGGGTGCCACTGTTGACAGCCTGGTGCAAGAAAGGGTTTGAAGGCACAGATGCAGCCTCAACTTTCTGACAGCCCCCTGCTTGTGTTACACATTTAAATTGTGTCCTCTCCCCTGGGATTGCGGGACTGCCCTTGGATGCCCTGGGAACAGCTGTGCTTTCTGTCGATTTTAAAGGTGAACATTCATACCCAGTGAAATTTTAAAAGCAGCTGATTTACACATGAATCCACTTCCAGGAGTGTCGATGTAGCTGTTTCCCTTCCCTAATGGCTTGTGACTGAGGAGCTGGGCTGTAAACAAGTGGCTGCTGTGCAGAACAGCGCTACCTGCACTGGCCGGGCAGAGCCCGTGGGCAGGCCCTGTGCCACCTGCCCTGTGCCACCTGCCCTGTGCCACCTGCCCTGTCCCCACCTGCCCTGTCCCCACCTGCCCTGTGCCACCTGCCCTGGCCAGAAACCTCTGCCTGTTCCCACCTCACTCCTGGGCCTGGAGACTCAGCTCCAGCAGGGACAGTCGGCACCTTCTGGAGCCCACTGGGGCTGCTGTGCCAGTGAGCAGTGCCTGGTGAGCAGTGCCAGTGAGCCGTGCCAGTGAGCAGTGCCAGTGAGCAGTGCCAGTGAGCAGTGACAGTGAGCAGTGCCAGGTGAGCAGTGCCAGTGAGCAGTGCCCGGTGAGCAGTGCCCGGTGAGCAGTGCCAGGTGAGCAGTGCCTGGTGAGCAGTGCCAGTGAGCAGTGACAGTGAGCAGTGACAGTGAGCAGTGCCCGGTGAGCAGTGCCAGTGAGCAGTGCCCGGTGAGCAGTGCCTGGTGAGCAGTGGTGCAGGCACAGTGCCCCTGGGGTACCCAAGGCACTGTCAGGATCACCTGCCCCCTGCCCTGTGCCAGAATCCCGCTCTTGCTGTGCTGTGGGCCCACCCATCCACCAGACCTGCAATCCCAGCCAAATCCAAACCTGCACGTGGGTCCCCGAGCCCTCTCCAGCCCTGACCCTTTAAAGACACTTGCTCTTTTTCCTTTAAAAACACAAACTTTAAATGGCTCTGAATAAAATAAAAGAGAGTAACTGAGCTGTGAAGGGTGATGATTGTATTTCTTTCACTTGTAAGAGAGACCTTTATAACTCTCTGGGGAGGAAAAAACAATAATGGTCCTTCATGGATGAAGTGTTCTAAATATGGTGTATATTTTTTAAAATACCAGTTCTACAGTTATTGAAACAAATTATTGTTAAATGCATTTGCAGCATAATAACTGTGCTAATTTGCTGATAAAAAGCATCCAGCGTTAAACCCCCCATACATTATTTTGTCATTAGCATTTGTTAGCTCCTCATAGGTATTTTCAGACAGAAGGCTTTGTTCTGTATTTAGCACAAGGGCCCCGCTTCCGCTCTCCCCTCCCGCTGGGAATTGCATGTGCTCAGAATTGCAGCCCTTTTTTAAAACTTCATGTTTAAAAATGGAAAATTTATTTCATTTCATTAATGGGTGAGGGAGGAAAGGAGAGGAGGAAGGAGGGTGCGTGATTTAGTGAGCATCGTGTCACGTGTGGTGCCACCCCCGCAGCAGCGGCAGCAGGGTGACAGCGGGGCACTGACCCCTGGCAGCACCTGGCGGTGGCCTCGGCCGGGCTGGCACCGCCCGGCCACGCTGAGCCTTGTGCCCTGGGGGATTGGCGATCCCGGCCAGCTCCCGACACAGCCAGGGGCCACCAGGGCACCCTGTGGGCACCGTGCCCGTGGCGGCTGCAGATGGGGGACACCGCAAAACCTGCACCGAGAGGACAAGGGCCTGAGCATTGCTGTGCCCAGAGGGCAGCTCCAGGGGCAGGTGGGAAGGGCCAACACAAGGCTGCCCTGAGGGACCTGTGCCATCCCTCGGGGCTGTCCGGTGCCCCCGGCACCCCTGGAAGGCAAGCAGGGCGGGGGGCTGGCTGTGGGTGGGGCAGCGGTGTGGGGCAGGGTGTGTGCAGGGGATGGGAGGTGCAGGGGATGGAGCAGGGGGTGCAGCATGGGCAGGGGGTGGGTGTGGGGTGGGCTGGGGGCCGCGGGTGGTGGCGGTGGGTGTGGGATGGTGGCGGTGGGCAGGGAGGGGGGTGCACGGGCACATCGTGGCTTGGGAGCAGCCACCAGCGGTCGGGGGGTTTCTAGAGCCACTGTTGCCATAGCAACCCTTCTCCGATCATATCATCGCCAGGAAAAACGCAGCTTTATTATCAACACAGATCTTCCCAAATTAACCCTTGTGTGCCCACCTGGCTCCAGCCTGGTGCTGCCAGCCCCTCACGCCTTTCCTGGTTGGTGTCAGCTGCGGTGGGGCTGGGCTGGGCTCCCTGCTCTGCACACACAGAACGTGCCCACGGGAGTGCTGGAGCATCCCCAGGGGCCTTTCCAATCACAAGCATTTATTGTTGCCCATGAGGGTATCAAAAGTTCGTGGCACCCACGTGAGCAGTGTGGCTGCAGCGCTGGCAGCGTGGCAGCAGGGACAGATGGAGCAGGTGCAGGGAGGAGCGGGCAGCTCGGCTCCCAGCCACTTACCCCACCGAGCTCTGCAGAAAGCACGAGATATATATTTCTCTCCTGAAAAATTACTGCTAATTCTCCGTACAAATGTTCCCTGACCCTTCCTGTGACCTCCAGATGCAGCCACAAGAGATAAATAATGGTAATGAGTAGCGGGGAGGGGGTCAGAGCATGGCACTGCAGGCACCACAGGAGGAGGGTGATGGAGGTGTTTGGGAGGGTCTGGAGCTGCCCCTCACCCCGTGGGGACCTCACGCCTGCTCCCCGACTGCACTCACAGCCCTGGCCCGCCTGGCCACCAGTGGCTGCAGGCAGGAGGCCTTGGACAAATCAATTAGATAGCTACTGTATATTGATTAATAATACTCATGGCTATAAAACTATAATTGATTGCCTGAAGAAGAGCAGAGGTAATGTAGAGACCAGACAGAAAACCTGTCTGAAGAGTGATCAATACTTGCATTCAGGAAACTCACCCAGGAGTGTAATTGGACAAAGCAGAACTTGGGCCAAACCAAGCACCAGGAAAATGATTTTGCTAACAACCAGACACCAGGAAGCTTGCAGGACCGGCTGCATCACTCCTGGAAGAGCTATAGCCATGCCAGCTCCAGGAACATGTTCCATTTTCATGTTTTTTGGTGAAGGATGCAAAACTGCAAAACTTTGTTTTCTTCAACCAGCCTGAATGCTGCAGCTGGACTGAGCCTCCTCCAGCTTGGGACAGCCCCAGGACTCCTCCAGAACCCAACAATCCCAGGGATGTTTCCCAGCTGCTTCTGAGCCTTGCTAACACAGGGATGCTCTGAGCTGGCCCTGCCCAGCCCAAGCTGGCTGTTCCTTGTGGGAAGTGCAGTCCAGCCTGGTGCCAGGCACACCCCAGCCTCACCGAGGGCACTGTGGTTAGCAAAGGCACACGGCCAGATTACAAAATGCAATGAAATACTTAAAAGCTGCCCTCCAGACTAAAGTAAATCAGACATGACTTTGACAAGGTGAAACCAAAGTGATGAAACCAATCCATTGTGCTTGGGGAATCGATCTCCCCGGCAGGGAGTAGAGAGGCCATCGATTCACAGCCTCAGCAGTCAGGAATGTCAAGCTGCCTGATCTAAATTTCTATATGCATCACTCCAGATTAAATGATGGAGGAACACATGTGCAGGCATTCACTTGCCCAAGCTCACCTCACCAGCAGCACCAGAACCCACCCGCCAGGCCAGGGCAGAAGCCTCGAGAGGTGGCACACAGCCACCCCTTGCCACTGCCTCACCTGGCTCTTGTTGGACCTCCATGGTGCAGACCCCAAACAGCACAGCAAGCCACAGGGGCTGCCTGTGAGGGGAGCCTCTGCAGTGGGGCCAGGTGGGTGCAAAGACCCCGACCGCCTGCACCTGCCCCCGTGTGGGGAGGCTGCAGTACAGTCTCACCGTGCAAGCCAGTGCAGTAATTAAGATTTCATTCTTTAAAATTAAATATTTATCTGTGAGCATGATCTCTGCCTGTGAGAAGCCTGGGCCTGCACCAGAGCAGGAGGCTGAGGGCTGTGCCCGGGCCAGGACGGGGGTCCAGCCCATCACGGGTGACACCGCGCTGTGGGGCTGGCGCCACCGGCCGCTCTGTCACTGTCAGACCCAGCGAGGCCATTAGTTTTGTCAGTGTGAGAATAAAGAGCCGTCTCTGGGGAGAGATGGAAAAACTCGATCCAGCTCCCAGCAGCCCTGAGGGGGTTGTGTTTTACCATTTCTTTATGACTTACCAGCTGGAACATGAGCAGGCTGAGCCGACGCGAGTGGCAGGACCATTTTCTGCTTCCAGCTCCCACCGGGAGCCTGTGACAGAACATCAGGGACCAGTGCGGGAAGCTGAGAAGCTCAGGAACAGATTGAGGGAGGGTGGAGGGAGGGAGGGAGCGAGGGAAGGAGGGAAGTTTGTGGCACTCCATCATGCCAAATCCAAAACTCTTTTGGCATGTGCCTGGCCCATCCCACCCGCATCCCACCCGTGGGGGCTGCTCCATGCCCCCAGCCTGGGCTGGGACGGGCTCTGCAGGAAAAGGGAGACTGATGGGAAAGGTCCCTCTGCTTGGGGTGCCCTGCAGCCACGTTTGGGTGGGATCACCTCTCCAGGGTACTTGCTCTTGAGCTGGTCCTGGATCACTCCAGTAAGGGGTGGGAAACTGCTCCAAGTACCCAGCTGGGGTGGCTGTGCTCACGTAATGCATGCAAATCTATGTGCAAATATGTCCTGCCTCTGGACTCAGGAAAACACCAGGACTCATCACAATAAATATGGTTTGCCTCTACCACTTTTTTTTTCACCCACCCAAGGAGTAAATTGCTATTATACAGCAGTTATGGCTCATGACATATTTAACCCTTTCAGTAAAGGGCTCATGACATATTTAACCCTTTCAGTACAGAGATGATGAGCTGCAGCACAGCAGGGCTGGGACCCCTGTCCCTGATGAACCAAGCTGCAGGCATCCCCAGACCTTCTCCATGTCACCAAACCTCCTTTTCTTTATTTCCATCATTTTGCCTGCTTTAACACACAGCTCAGTGCATCTCTCAGAACACCTGTGTATGTGAGGAGCTGGCCTCTGTCTCCCAGGATGGTGCCACTTGGGTCTGAGACTTTTCCAGGGCTGAGCCAGGCATTGGGGGTCCTATCCCTGCCTGTGGGCTCAGCCTCTGCAGAAGTGGCTGGAGAGTTGTCTCCCTAGGAAATGTCCTTTTTGGGCCCTTCCTTACAAAAAGCTGGGGTGGAATGGAGAGGTCAGGAGCCACAGGTGTCTGCCCGAGGTGGGGCTGTAAAGCTGCTCACAGAGTCTGAAACTCTTGGAGGGGAAACTGCATGTGATGGCCTGGGAAAGCAGGCTGGTATCAGTCAGATGATCCCTCTCATCAGTCTTCTGTAAAGCAGGAGATAAGGCAGTGAAGGGACAGCTGCTCCTGGCAGGGCGGTGGGTGGGGGTTTCCTGCAGCAGATCTGTCAGTGCCACAGGACTTTGGCACGGGAGGGTCCCCCTGGCCACACTCCATCGTCACCCTGCCCGGGCAGGGGGTGCTGCCCCGGGAGCCCCTACAGTGCCCAGAGCCCAGGCTGTGTCCACCCCTCACCCCTTGGCTCCAGGACACCGGGCACACGGAGCCCTGCCCGCCCCAGAGAGCCTGGGCTGCCTGGGGAGCCCAGCCCTGCCGGGTGTGAGGCCGGGGAACGCGTTCAGCCAGTTCTACAGAAAAAACAAGGCTTGCACAAATAAAGAGCTCCCGGGCTGGTAAGAGCTTCTAAATTATTTGCTTCTTTTCAACCTCACAAAATCCATTTGTAGTTATTTGTGGTAATTCCAAGCAAAACACACACTCCAAACACCCCAGGAAAAGGAAGCAATCCTGGCACATGGTAATTGTTTATGCAAAATAAACCATCGCTGCCCATGATTGGCATCAGGACGCATCTTTGTCAACCTCATTTTAGCAATGTTCCATTTTCTGTAAGAATTATTGTATTTGCAGTTATGAGGGAGCAAATACTACCCATCACCCATACCAACTCCAGCTTCCCACTCTCCCACATCACAAGCTTTTTGTACTACATGAAAGCTAGTCTCAAAATTTCATGTTCATAGTTACAGATTAAATAATATTAAACAGCATTACACTGGAAAGATTTGTTTCCAAGTAGCAAACAGATTCCCCATATTATTCTTTACTGTAAGTAGTTGTTGTTATATCTTATTCATCTGGAAAATAATTTCAAACAGCCATGAAAATAGCGGATTTCTCTCTGTTAAAATGATAGTCAGAGCCTGGGCTGCTGACATATAGTAACATGATTCACTTGGACAGTTACTGACTGCACATCCAATTCATTTCTTCTCTAGAGCACCAAGTTATTATCTGAAATGCACAAGGTGTCTGGGGGTAACATATGATCAGCCAGGGACGCTTTTGACGGCTTGAAGAGCAATCAATAAAAATTGTCTCCAGCAGTTTTGTAGAGTATGGAAGTTGGTGGTGAAATGAAGTGATGGAGATTAACTGGTGGAAGTCAATGCCCCGGTGCTGTGAACCCTGTTTTTTAATTAAAGATCCAAAGCTGCTTTTCACTGGAATGGGGTGTTTTCCCCGTTCCAGATCCTGTGCTGAGGGATGACGTCTCTTCCCTCTGTGTGAGGATGGGGGCTGTGCCTGGTGGGGACAGTGGCATCGCTGGTGGCACTGGCCTGGCCCAGCCCTTGGCAGCCTCTTGCTGCTGCATTGGGCAGTCACAGCTCTTTGGAAATACATTTTAAGGATAATCTTGACCGTCACATTGACCAAATGAATATTCTCCATTGGCAGCAGTTATTTCATCCCAAACAAAGAGGTCCTGTGAGCTGCTGGTCCCACACAACACTCATTTCATCTGGGTCTCATTTTTGGGGCTGCCTGGGCTCTCACGGAGGCTGAGGTAAGTTTTCAATTAACATTAGTAGTGTGTAGCTGGACTCTGCTCTCGCTGCAAGAAACGACATTTGGGTTGTAAGGACGTTTGTGCAAAGGCTGCTGGCTCTTTATTGCGTCTCTATGCAGTGAAGGGGGTTTGTATCACCACAATGGGGGTCTCGTGGCAATGTCCAGGGGGCACCTGATAGCTCCAGGGGCAGCCCCAGCCTGTGCGCCCTGGGAAATCCATTCGCATTTCTGTGTGGAGTGGGTTTCAAAACACTCTGTTAATTTTCTTCCATTAAACACAGCACAAAGCTGTATGGCTTTGATGGTGACACAGTAATAAACACTCAAAGACTTGTTTACAAAGAAATAGTTATTGTCTGCTAAGTAGTTTTAATGGAAAGCTCCCTGCTGGGGTTTAGTGGGGGGCTGTGGATGCAGGGGGCAGGCCCTGAGCAGAGCTCCCTGCTCCTCACCTACCCATTGCTGAAGTGCAGAGGAGTTTTTGTGAGAGCTCTAGCGCACACAGATGAGATGATTGCACGCTTTAGAGCAAATCTGTCCTCCTTCCTAGTCAAGTGCCTTTCCTACGAGTGCCATGTTTAATACTGGGATTTCTGTGGATGGCATCTTTCGAGCAGCCAGGGGAGGTTCCCTTCTGCCAAAGGTGTGTGTGCACATGGGCTGCCAAAACAGGTGCTGCTGGTGGGATGCAGCCCTTCTGCCCCTGTCCCAGTGTCAGCCCTCCAGCCTGTATGGTGCCATGGCACATTCGTCCCAGGGAACTGCTGGGGTTTGGACCATTTCGGAACCCCTTCCCAGGGGTCCATGTTTTGGTCCAGCGGAGATGTTCACAGACATTGTATAAGGTGAATGACAGAAGAGAAAAGGTGAATGTGGCATGATTGCAGCAGCTCATGGAGCAGGTCTGCAGGCTGCCCCGTTGTGCCAATACCCCAAGGGACAGGAGCAGCAAATGGGGGAACCTGCAGAGCTGCAGGAGAGCGGGAGCCCTTTGCTGCTGTGAGCACACAGGGGGCAGGGCTGCTCCCTGCCAGTGCTGCTGGGGAATCTCCAGGCCTGTGTGCCAGTAGCCATCCCCCCAGTGCCGGTGTCGGTGTTGGTGTCGGTGCCAGTGTCGGTGCCAGTGCCAGTGTCGGTGCCGGTGCCACAGCCCAGCCCTGCCAGCCCTGCAGTGCCGGTGTCAGTGCCGGTGTCGGTGTCGGTGTCGGTGCCAGTGCCAGTGCCGGTGTCGGTGCCAGTGCCGGTGTCGGTGCCAGTGCCCGTGCCGGTGTCGGTGCCAGTGCTGGTGTCGGTGCCAGTGCCAGTGTCGGTGCCGCAGCCCAGCCCCGCCAGGCCCCCGCATTCCCCTGCAGCTCACTCTGCTGTGATCCAGCAGCGATGGCCGGGCGGCTGCATGGGCCCGAACTGCACCACTCGGCTTAATAAGAAATGTATAAAAATAATAAAAATGGAAACGCATGGATATTATTTGTCAAGCGTGTGCCTAGCAACTCCCTGTTATTTCACATATCGTTCTAGTGGGAACATAAGTAAAACACATTAGCAGTAATTTAAAGTTGCTATGTGCATTGATTATTTATACCCTTACATAAAACCCCAGCCTCTGTGTGCAGCACACCAGCCTTGATAAACTGTGTATGTTAAATCACAATCTCCGAATATGTGGACAGAATCTCCAGGCGAATATTGTAGGTTTTTTTAATATATATAGAGAGGGATAGATCCACTCTTTGGTAGTGACTTGCTCGGTTCAAGTGCATCCCTAAATCACACTATACATATAAATAATAAATAAGGGAGGCTCATATCCTTAATATTATTCTCATGTCTTATTAAACTAATATTTCAAAAAACTTTTATTTTTCCTTTAGTTGCAGGTCACTGTTAAAGTTTAAAAAAAAATATTACAATCCAGCTCTGATGCTTCACGGGAAGAATGCGAGAGTCCCTGTAAAGCACAGGCATGAATGATTATTCTAATTGCCTGGAGATGCCTTCTGAGAGATAGAATAATTAAGCAGTGGAATGATTGAGACCTTCAGCACCTTTGTCTGTGCTCCCCTTCTGGACATCCCCCCCCAGAGGCAAAGAAAAGGACCATTTTCTTAAACCATGTTTTATTTTTCACTTCATCACTATGAAGATTTTATTTGATTTCTTGCCCTGGAAATCTTTCACTGCAGCCAGGCGATTCCTTACGGCCCTTTATGTGCAGCTTTCCTGGCGGAGAGGGGAGGCTGAGGGCTGGGGCCGAGCCGGGCACCGGGCAGGCAGGTGAGGGGTCAGTGTGCCAGCAGGGCTGGGGGGCCGGGCCGGCTGCAGGGCTGTGCCCTCCTGTGCCCGCAGGCTGCCGGGGACTCACTTCTGTCATTTCTGAACATTTACATCGAGGTCTGTCTGTGCCCGGGCCCTGCCATGGCTGCAGGGCATGCGATGCTTTTCCCCGCTCGTTACCAGCTCTGCTGCCCCGCTTCCCTGGTTTGGGGCGTTCCGTGCTGCTCCTGGCATGCCCCTCCCCGGCCTGCCCTGGGGACAGGGGAACCACGCTGCAGGTAAATAGCTTCCAAGCAAGTTGCTTTAATTAATGCAGGCGGTTCTGAGGGCAAAAGCAAACAGCACTTGGCAGCGAGAAGTTTTTATGAGAATGTCATTAAGAAATTCAGACGGTGAACGCAGAGTGATTCCTGCTGCACCCGCCTGACTTCTCTGCCTTCCCAGTTCTTCCTGTCCACTAAATATAAAAATGTCATTTGTTTTTATAACCCCAGAATCCAGGCTTTCTTTCTCCTTTTATTAACCAATTTATTAGCAGGACATGAGCAGCCAGCTGGAGTCGGAGGGTAGAGCCCTCTGATCCCTTTTCTTGCGATCGCCTAATTATTTATTGCTATCAGACATCAGAGCTTCTATAAATTAAACCTGCTCTTCCCAAAGTTGCCCCTGGGTTTAAATCAATACTGGGCATCTCACATAAGATGTGATTATTAATAAGTGATGTTTGAGACCGTTCCACAAAACATCCTGAGTCTGGGGGGGGGCTAAAGTGGGGAGGCGAGATGGAGGCAGAGCACGCCCTGGCATGGGGATGTGCCAGTGCCTGGGGCTGGGCTGGACTTAGGAACCACGGTGAAACCTGTGGCTTGGAGCAGCCAGATTCCCGTGCTCCTGGTCTGTGGGACGCACCAGCACACAGACATCCATTTTCCTCTACATTGGAACAAATCTTTAATATTCCCCTTACAGGAAAAAAACCAAACAAACTTTAATTTAGAAGCATGTGACCTTCCTTCTTGATAAGATCAAATTGTTTGTGTATAAAAATGTATTATCAAATACAACATAATATAGATTATGTGAAATATCTAATATTATACGCAAGTTAAGCAAAAGTAATTAAAGTAAGAACAGTAACTGTATTTATTTTGAATATTTCACCTTACCAACGAAATATTAAGAGGAAAAATTATTATTTAATCTTTCCCCCATCAAAGCTGACACCCGCCTGTGTTCCCATTCCAATGGAAACGCTTCCCGCAACGGAAAACTGCTCCTTGGAGGGAGAAAAAAACCCCCAAGAGTTCTGGTGCCCTGGCGCTGCGGGGTTCGGGGGTTGC